>JXTB01000036.1:780511-837409 GCA_002914805.1 Parasponia andersonii
TCTTAGAATTTCAGCTCCTTAGACAGTGTGATAAATTCAAGCATGAGATTACATAAAAGATTGTGAGGATATAGAGGGAGGAATAAGGAGCTACAACTTTGTTAAAGAGGAGAAGAGCGACATATATATTATAAACTAATTATTAAGGGCAAAAGTGACATTTCAGGTGGGTATATGCATATTTTTTAGAGTTTTATTAAGGGAAGCATATGTGCCAAAATATGCCTCTTATAATGCATATTTAACCTAATTTCTCATACTAATTGGTTTGGGGTAAAATTGACAAGTAACTTTAAAAAAAAAATTAGCATATTTACCCCCTGAATTTGCCGTGAATTGGCAATGTGACTCCTGAACTTATTTTCTTGGCAATTAGATCCACAGACTTAGAAATCAATAGCAAATAGCAAGTCCGACCAATCTATTAAGGACTGTTAAAATTCTAACAAAAGTAGTCGTATCAGTCACACGAGGCATTTTTTTAGGGGTATAGTTGATATTTCACTCTATCTAATAATTTGAAGGGACATTAGGAAAAAAAAAAAAGAGTTTCGGGGAAATTAAAATTTTAAAGCTCATTCAAAATAATCTAATCAGATATGCACAATTAATTATGATTAATTCAATTTCAATCAAAAGAAAAGAGAATTACTAAAAAAAATGTTAAATTAGTTTTAGGTAATTAAAACTAATTCCTCTTTCTGGGTATTCAATCGACATTGTCCTTAATAATCCTTCATCGGCACTACCTACATCACCCACCACACCACACCACACCACACCAGACCAGCCGAAGAGGTAGAAGAGATTGGGTCGTCTACTTGTGGCAGAGTTAGGCAAAAAAGTCTGCAACTCCACTTGTAATGACGGTTGGAGTATGGGATTCCGGCTGTTGCTGTAAGACGGAACCACCGGAGCAATTGACCGTGTTAGCGCAAGTATGTGTCTTAGGCTCAACATGCTCAAAACCAAACTACGTCAATCAAAACCTAACGAAAAGCTGGTTCTACTATGAGACTGGAACACAAGAATTGATGAGAACACAAGAATTAATTTTGAATCAATTCAAAATTTGAGTTTTACAATTTTTATTTCCCCCCCAAAACCCTCAATTTCTTTCATATATCCCTCCAATTTATTAGGTAGAGTGAAATATCAACTATACCCCTAAAAAAAAAAGCCCTATGTGGCTGTCACATGACTACTTCTCTTAGAATTGTAGTAGTTGGTGTGAATTGCCAATGATTTTTAAGTTTGATGACCTAATTATCAACCAAAAAAAAAAAAAAAAAAGTTTAGAGAGCAAACATGACAAAAACTCATTTTAAAATTATGGCAGGAAAGTGTTCTAAAATTTATCAAATTAATTTCATTAAATTAATGCCAATCAAAATTATATTTATTTTTTTTAAAAAAAAATGAGATTTTAACTAATGATTTCTACTTAAAATTATATTTAATTTTAAATTAACTCAAATTATACTAGTTAATTATATTTAACTAAAAATTAATAACAATTAGCAATTAATTAAAAATAAAAAATTTAAAAATATATGAGCAACCTCACCTCGACATATTATTTTTAAAAACATTTTTTATTATTTAAAAAACTTTTGGGGCAAAATCTATGAAGGCCATACTTTTGGGGGGAGGGGGAGAAGGTTTGGTTGGTCATAAAGAAAGTCACTCGTATTTTGAAAATATAAGACTATCTCTAATGCTTATGCTAAAAAAATGATGTATTAATATTAAATTTAGTATGATTTTTTTGAGTTTTGCTCTATATACGTATGCTAAAACAAATGTTATTTTATATTTTAAATATTAGTTTTATGTCTAAATTTTTTTTTTTTCTGCTATTAACTTTCATTATTTTATCCTCCAATTACTCATCATAAAAACTAAGTTCATCTACCAATTTACAAGTACACATATTTCACATAAATGAACAAATTGGTCAATGTAAAAAAAATTGTAAATAAAATTTATACTCCTATTAATTGTAATTTAATAAGGATAAGCTTGCAAAAAAAGTTAATGAAAAAGGACATATACATATATTGAATTTTGACAATATTATAAAACATATGAATACTTTATATTTAAAATAATGACAATATCATAAATAACATCACATGCAAAACTATAGCATGTGCTATTCTTTATGCTATATTTGGCACAACTAATATCATATGCTAAAAATTATGTCAAACATAGCATATAATTGGAGAGCTATTTTTTAGCCAAATACTAAAATTTAGCATTAGTATGGTATGTAGCATATCTATCGAAGATGCCCGTCCGAAAAATGATTAATAGCACAATGTTCCTTTTATTATATAAATTGTTATGATTTGATCTCTATTAGTTTAATTTTTGCAATTAAGTCCGTAAACTTACTAATTAGTTGTAATTTAGTCCAAATTGAAAACAAATGTTAAATGCTCAAAAAAAAAAAATTCCTCATTCAAACATGCGATTAAAAAGGAAAAAACTCAAAACAAAAGAACAAAATAAAAAATAATAATAATAAGATGAGTGCTAGCAATACTCTCTTTTCTACTTACCGATCTATCTATTTGATATGCGAAGTTTACTAAATTGTCCTATAGTTTAATACTATTTCCAATCATTATTGATTGCACAAATAAATAGTGAGATTGAAGAATGAAAAATAAAGTGTTGCTATCACTCTTCAAAGAAAAAAATATAAGCTCATATTCTATCTTCATTTTTTGTCTCTATAATAGACAAAATATGTTATGTGCGCAATTCAAACTCCAACTTTATGAACTTTTTCGATAAATCCACTTCAAAGGCATATCCTATCCTCACGTGCCACGTCTGCCACAGTAGACCTACCACCAAGAAACTCTCATTATCTTTCATATGTACATCATCGAATATCTTAAAACTCTAGGCATAATAAGGACTCTAAACTCCCAAAAGGATGGTCGAAGTAGCAAGGTGCTATACCTTAAGCCCTTATCTCACTTAGAGAAGATAAGGTCAAGGGTTCGAGGCCTTACATCATCTTTAGGAACCCAACCGAATGGAGGTGGCTCTAAGAAATGATCTACCACCGGGATCTCATCCGCCTTTTTTGTTTACAAAAAAATAAAATAAAATAATAATAATAATAAAGACCCCAAGAAGCACACGGTGAATAATAAGAGATTCTTCACCATCTTTAATACAACTATTTTTGATATTAACTACGACAAATTCCTTGCCAATGGGGTTGGGATTGCTCCTATTAATGGCTTAGATTCTTAAAATTATTTACTCAGTTCATTGATTAAGTACAAGGGTTCACCTCTATGTAATATATTTATGGCAAAGACGATAATACCTTTGCCACAATACTGTCTATGTGAATAATATGCTATAAAATACTTTTTTTTTTTAATTTGGTTCTTCATATGACCTTATTAGGGGCCAGTTTAATAGAAATGTAGATTTTAAGGAAAATATTTTTAGTTGTGCCGAAAGAAAAATATACTATAGCGTAAAGTAGCTGAGCGTTTGGTAAATTGTAATTTCAAAGTGTTGTGATTTGAAAAAACTGTATTAAAATATTTGGTAAATTGTATGACTGAATTATTATGCAAATATAAAATGACCAAAATAAACATCATTATACAATTAAGCATATTTATAGAAAGAGCTTATTAATATTTTTTACAATTATGCATATTTGTAATACTAAACATATTAATAATTTTTTTTTAAAAAATGATATGAAAATAAACTCAATTAAATTTATTTTATTTTAATTTACTTTATTTTCGTCTTAATTTTAAATTTCAATAAAGAATCAATTTGGTTACTTCAAAATAATTATACGAAGAGCATTTTAGTCAATTATGATTTAAATATATTAATACTTTTTTTAAAAATTGAAATAAAAATAAACTCAATTAAATATTTGACATTTTTATTTTTAAGTGAGGGTATTTTGGCCATTATGATTTATTCATTAAAAGACAATACATATTCCTGCATAATCTAAAAATCAAAACTGTCTTAGACCAACTTTAGTTTTTGGCTGTCGTTTTATTAAAAATTATTAAATAATCTGTTTTAGGCTTTTACCAAACATTTTTTAGGATCCATAGATTATTCGAAAAATGCTTTTAGTTCATTTACAATTTTTTTAAATACTGTATTTGAAAATCATGGATGAAGGCTATTTTGTTTTTAATTAATGGTGTATTATTACATTATCTTACTTTATTTTTCGGTTAGAGTTTCTTAACTATCACGTGCAAAAGCACAAACCCGAGTCATTCCTTCCCATTTAAACAAGATTGCCACTCTAAATGCCTTGTTCAATCCAGCTTCAGTGAGAGCTATTCTGAAAACTCCAACTCCAACAATAGAGAGGTCTAATGGTTGGCTCTAGGCTCTCATCATATGGTGAGTTCACATTTAAATTAGCCTACCAAGCCTTACAACGGTCCAAGTTTTCTCAACAATCCTATTTTCAACTAAGCCTCGAAGGTTCGTTTTCTTTAAGAAATTATTTCTATTTTGTTACTAATTTATCTTTGTATCACAAGATTTAGGTTTTTGGTAAACTAATTTACAATGCATTTTTTTGTTATTTAGGAAAAATCGATCGAACTTACTATTTGGTAAATTGTTTTTTAAACTGAATCGATAAATCATTTTGATGATGAGTTTCGAATTTTTAAGCATTTTAGCATATTGTTATGTTTAATAAACGATAACACGTTTCCGGGTTATTTATTAAAGAAAATGTTTATGAATGATACTTCTGGAAAAAAAAAAGATGATAAAATCCTTAGATACCCAGTGAATATAGTTGGTAAAAGTATGTGAAAAAAAGATATTTATATATCCAGTGGGTTGCTCTTGTTCCTTGGCATTTCAAATCCATTTATTTGGTTGTTATATCTCGTTCTTCCTTCATGCTCTGTTGGATGGTCAATATTATTTAAGACTGGGTATTCGTTTAGGAATGTTTACAAGTTCAAGCTCTTTTGATGCCTTGACTTTGAACTTAGTATCACGATCCCCTCTTAGATCAATGAGTGATAGAAAGTCCCATGACATAGCGGCCCTTTGTAAATTAGAAACAGTTTCTAGTTTACCATTTGCTAAAACAAAACTATCTCCGGGCAAAGTCTTGTAAGGTTCTTTGCCACTATTACCGGATTTGTTTCTCCATTGATTAACTGTAACAAGATATGGATTAGCTCCGCATGGTTTAGCTTCTTCAAAAGTGATTACCGCAGCGAAAGGTGCTCTGTATAACATGTCCATATTCAAGACTATTAAAAGGTAAAGTAGCTATGCATACTAATTTTCAAAAGAAACAGATAGTAGATTTTGAAATGCTGCCCTGAAATGTACACTGATTTTTAACTTTTTTATTTATAATTTTTTTTTGAGAAGAAAAGAAAAGTTATTAGAAAATTCTTTTGAGTATTTATTTTTGGTATTGGTTGGTGATTTAGCTTTCTATGGTCAGGTGGCCTTCTATTTCTTGTGCAACAGGGAAAAATAGAGTAAGAAAACACCAAGAAGCAAAAAAAGTGAAAGAAAGAAGAAACCAAAGGAGGGAACTAGCCTAGATTTTATTTCTTGTACATTTTTTAGCTGTTGATTTGATTTTGTACATGTGTTTTCTTCTTGTGCTGGTAACTAAGTTAGAATGATGAGTTATGAGTATCAGAAATTAATATTTATGTTTACTTAATTAAATAAAGTGGTAAATAATATATAAATTATTTATTTATTTGATTAAACTTATTAAAAAATGACAAATAAGACATCAATGATTAATTTACCTGATTAAGCTCGATAAAAGAAAAAAGATAAATAAGTTGTGAATACATTAGAATGGTGAGTTAGGAGTATTAAGAAGTAATGTTTCTGTTTACTTGATTAAATAAAATGGTAAATAACACGTAAATTATTTATTTACTTGATAAAACTTGTTAAGAAATTGTAAATAAGATGTAAATGAATCATTTACCTGATTAAACTCGATAAAAAATGGTAAATAAGTTGTGATTAAGTTAGAATATGAGTTATGAGCATCATGAATTAATGTCTCTATTTACTTGATTAAATAAAGTGGTAAATAACACGTAAATTATTCATTTACTTGATTAAACTTGTTAAAAAATGGTAAACAAGATATAAATTATTCTGATTAAACTCGATAAAAAAAGGTAAATAAGTTGTGAATAAGTTAGAATGGTGATTTATGAGCATCAATAATTAATTCTTTTGTTTTCTTGATTAAATAAAGTGGTAAATAACACGTAAATTATTCATTTACTTGATTAAACTTGTTAAAAAAAAGGTAAATTAATGGTTAATCAATTATTTACATGATATACCCAAAAAAAAGGTAGAAAGAAAGTAAATACATTAAAAAAGATAAATTAATAGCAAATCAATTATTTAAATAATATACCTAAAAAATAAATAGTAAATAAATGGTAAGTGATCATAAATTGATCATTTACGTAAATTAGATTACAATATTAACAAACTTGACTAACAAATATGGTCTCATCATGCACCTCTAACTGAATAGGTTTCTTGTCATAAAGTGATATTAACCATTGTCTCTTGTTATTTACTCGATTTACTATTGCAAAATTTTATCAGAATAGGGTTCTTGCATAGCTTTCAATGATGTCCAACTCATCTACATCATCTATATCGAATAGTTTTTATGAACTCACCAGCAGATTTATTTCTGTGCTTCTTTGGTCTGTCTGCTTTGGCCTTTTCTTCATTAAGCTCGGTAACAATAGCTTCTCTAATATTATCAAGTACTTCCCACTCAGATTTATTTCCAATATTATGCACAAGTCCATCATATGTCGAAATAAGAGTCTTGTTAAAAAAAAAATGAAGACACGTTGCTATAAAAACTTGGTGTTGATGATATCTAATAGTACGAACCTGTAATAAGATGGAGGAAAAACTTGAAAACTAATATTAAGTAAATAGATGATCTATTGTTAACAAAGAATTTCACCAATGATCTCTCTAGTACTATCAAGGAAAATCCATTTAAAAAGAAGTCCAGACTCTTGACCATGTAATACTATCAAGAAATACTATTTGAGTACTAAATATTATAATTCATCCACGAATTTAGAGCTTACGGTGGACACTTATTTAAATTCCACAAAGTAATAAATAATTTGTTTTAGCTCTCATGCATAAGTGGTGAGAAATCCAATATAGGACTCATTATTGTTTAGAATCCACAATTTTTTGTTGTTTTGCATTATTATGTACGTATTCCAAACAAACATGGTTTATGTTCAACCAAACATATATGTATTTAATGTTAACAAAGAAATCAAAATAAATAAAGAAAAAGGCTTACTGACATGGTTCAGGCTACATGTCGCTGGTCCCGTAGCTCAGCTTCTGCCCATGTAGTTAATTTAGTTTTTGTGTACGCAGCTGCTATCCTTGGATCGTGAAACCAATTTTGCAACATTTGTCTAATGTGCTCCAACATAGAAGTAATAGAAAGCTCTTTAGCATACCTTAATGTAGAATTTAAACTCTCCGAAATATTTGAAGTCATGATATTAAACCTTTTCGTAACAAAATGTGATCGAGCCCATCTCTCCAAACCTGCTTTACGAAGGTACTCAGAGATATTGCGTATAAAATATTCAAAATCAGTTTGCAAATAGGCTCTAACACACTGATTGAATAAACCATCATTCCTAAGAAATTGGTACTGACTGGGTTTTCAAGTTATTTAGAAGGTAGTAGTAGATGCATACCCCATGATGCGCATTTGGGAAAATCTTCGAAATCGCTTTTCCAGTGCTTTTATACCTATCAATAACAAAAATCAGATCTTCACCATCTCCGATTACACCCTTCCAGTTGTTGAAAAATCACTCTTCGAGTCACCAATTCCATATGCTAAAGAAAAAAATATTTGCTATTGTTCTTAAGTAAATAAAATATTTTGGACTTCATATATTATGTATAGTAAATCAGCGACCAAAAGAAAATGAACAAATAACAAGTCAATTATTATATTAAATAATAATTTTGATTCTTTAATGATGTTTCATGGTATATCAATAATCTGCCTTGGTAAATAAAAAATTAATGATGATAAATTATTCATTTACAACGGCTATAGAGCATCAAGTTTTCTTTCTATCATAACGAGTATAATTTTACGTCTAAACATAGAAAAGAAAGCGAAAAAAAAATCCAAAATATCATAACACAAACAAAATCAGGTTGAGAAAAATTCAAAATATGGAAAAAAAAAAAAAAAAAAGAAATCTCAAAATATAAACGGATTCGTACTAAAATTGATCATAGAATAACCAGAAATAAATTGATCAAAAAATGATTCTGGAAAACGTATTGTCGAATATAAGAAAAATTTTGAGATGCCAAAAAGATAATAGCCATTAAAAGTAAATTAATGAAAGTAATTGAAAATATAAGAAAAACAAAAAAATAGATCGGTCAAATAAGGAGAAGATACCTCAGGAGTATTATTGAATCTTGTTTGATTCGCAGAAAATTAGAGAGAGAAAAAAGGAAATCAAATAAGGTAAATGAAAATATAGAGAATCAAAGCGAAATCGATCAAAACCATCTCGTCTGAAGTTGTTTGTTTCCCAGAAAAATTGAGAGGAAAATCATTTCTCACCAAATCTTGTTCTTCTTCTTCTTCATTTTCTCGACTTCATCGTTGCGCTTTTTTTTTTTTTTTTTTTTTTTCCCCTTCTGAATCTGTCAAATGCAAGTCGAGATCTTGAACTGAAGCACCAAACGGGTGTATAATTGGGAATATTGCAGAATGAAATAAGGAAAGGTAAATTAGTAAAATCAACTTTAAAGATTTTGAAAAAGAATATATATGTTAAAACTTTAGAAAAGTATGTATGTTTAAATGGGATGTTTCCTTTTTATTTTTTTTTTTCATTTTCCTCAAAAATGGGCCCATCGATTGGGCCAACGGGCTCATACATATGCCCAAGTTTGGCCTTGCCTTTGGGACCGGGCCGACCCATGTTTCTACCTCTTATTGCCGCTTAATACTTATTTTTGCAAGTTGTGTGGATTTGATTGCAAAAATTAAAGGAAAATTGACACAAATAGTAATAATTTTGATTAAAATGATTTTTCAATAATATTTTAGTGTTACGTGATACTAAAATCGATCCTAAAAAAAAATTATAATTTTTTAGTCATAAATCACGTGACATCTCGTCACTCACAAACTCAAAATTAACAAGTTACACAGTACATGGACCAATTGGCCATTAACCCAAAATAAAAATAAATAATTAACAGAAAGGACACCGAGGTTCACAAATATCAGTGAGGAATCAAATTAGGGGTAGGGTTCTAGTTTCGGAAACCGAACTGATAAGCAGGCAAAAGGGGGAACTGGTCCTAGACATCTTTATAAGAAGGTAACGATTCCGATTTTCCCTAGAAAATTTTACTGTTTGTTTCTTGGGAATGCGTGGTCCTAAACCCTAAGGATCACAATATTGCTTTGCTATTTTCAGTTCTGGTTTTGGAATTTGAGTTTGAAATTCTGAGTTTTTTTGGGTTATAGTTCGAATTCGAACAGTGATTTTGTGCAGAAAGCGGAGGAGGAGGCGAGATGTACAACGGAATAGGGTTACAAACCCCAAGGGGGTCTGGAACCAATGGGTATATCCAGAGCAACAAGTTCTTCGTCCGGCCCAAGGTCGGCAAGGTTGCGGAGACCACCAAGGGGTTCGATGTCGATCAGGGCACCGCCGGGGTTACCAGGAAGGCCAACAAGGATATTCTCGAGCACGATCGGAAGCGTCAGATTGAGCTCAAGCTCGTTGTGCTTGAGGACAAGCTGATTGATCAGGGTTACACCGATGCCGAGATTGCCGAGAAGCTCTCCGAGGCCCGGCTGACTTTGGAGGCCGCTTCGGCTTCGGAAGACACCGGAGTACTTGTCGTCGATAAGAAGTGAGGAATTTTAATTGCTCTTTTTGAAGTATTTTATAGTTGGTATTTGGAAATTTATGTGAATTACTTAGTCATAGACTCATAGTATTGTGACTAGAAGTGTTTTATTTATTTATTTTTTTTTTTACATGAAAATGGCGATGTATATGAGACATAAGTTTGATAATGTTCATTTTATTGTTAGCATAAAGAGCTTACTCTTTGCAAGATTGATTTCTTTTCTTGTCAAGCAAATATTTGTTGTGGTCATTATTGCAAAGAGCATGTATGCTATCGAGTGTATTTAACCGTTGGTTTGCTTTTTTTTTGATCAAACTCTTGTTCTTTCTTTCCTCATTACCTAAAGATGATTGACGAGTCAATTCTCAGTTTATGAGAGGATTAAGTAAAATGGTTATTTGGAGATAATTTCTACCATTTTAGATTCGTAGCATTCAACATGTAGTTTGTGGTTCCGTCCCTCTTTTTTCTTTTCTTGAATACTGTAAAAGATGGCTACGGTTTTAGTTTTAGTTCTAGTTTAGTTTGTCATTATTTTTTCTATGGGGACTATTTTCAATATCCTATTTCGCTTTGTTGTAAACTCCAAGACTGGAAATCTTTTGAAGTATTCAGGCACAATCTTGTGATTGTTATCACTTTGGGCCTTAAATAAAAATTAGCATTTGTGGTGTCAATTTGTATGTATGCATGCAGGAGAGCAGTTCTGTTCTTGACTGGCAATAGATGGGATCTGACCTCTTGAATGACCTGGGTAGTGATCTGAAAAGCAAATGCAAATGAAGTTTACCTTTTCTAAGTGACTTTATACCTGTATAATTATTAGGTGTCAGTGATAGGTAATCAGAAGATGAAAGATATCTAAACAATCAAAATCTTCTTTAATTAGTATTTTGTGTTTTATACCACATTCATGATTTTTATGGTTCTGGAATATTATTTAGTTACTTTATCGTTTTGGCTTGAACAGAGTTTCGGATACTCAGACCCACCAAATTGCTGCTAGAAAGGAGAAGCAGATGGAAACTTTAAGAGCAGCTCTTGGCATAAGTGCGTCTGAACCTGATGAACAAGCTACAGATGAGCTTGATGATGGACCAAGAAGTAGTCAGAAAAATGGCATGGATGATGATAGAAAGCATCAGAAACGTGAACATTCTTTTTTGGATAGAGAATCCAGGTGGAAGAACCCTACAGAAGAGAATAACAAGTCCGAAAAAGTTGATAAGAAAAAGAATAGCAAAGAATCTACACGGAACAAGAAGGAAGGAAGTAGAAAGAGGAGGCATGGGGATGAGTCTTCCGATACAGATGGTAGTGCTAGGAATTCAAGAGCAGTTAAAAAGAAGCATCGCAAAAGTAGCCGGGGCAGTGATGATGAAGAGGTTGCCAAGAAGCGTGCAGCTGCAAAAAAGCACAAGAAAAACAGAAGGCATGATAGTGATGATTCTGATTCTGATTCTGCTACTAGTGATGATTCTGGTTCTAGTAGCACTGATGATTCAGATTCTGCTTCCAGTTATGATTCTTCTGATACAGATGGCAGTTCCAGGAAGTTGAAAGCACTTAGAAAGAAGCATGAAAGATCTCTTAGGGGGAGTGATGAGGAAGACAAGAAGTATAAGGTTGCACAGAAGCACAAGAATAGCGGGAGTGATGGTAATGATACTGATTCTGCTACTAGCAAAGATGATGTAAGCAAGGAGAGTTCCAGAAAGCAAGTCAAAAATCACAGACCTCATAGGAGGCATGACTTGGATGATGATTCTAGTAGTGATGAGGACTTGTTGAAGTCTAGAAGTACAAAGGTGAAGCAACATACAAGAACAGGCAGACGGCATGACTCTGACTCAGATGATGACTCTAGTGCTGATGAAGACTTGTTGAAGTCTAGAAGTACTAAGGTGAAGCAACATACAAGAACAGGTAGACGGCACGATTCTGGGGATGAATCTAACCCTGATAGTGGGATGAAAAAGAAGAATGGTCGAGTCGAAGAACAGAGGAAAAAACATAGTGGCCACAGGAGACATGAAGACAGTTCTGATGGTGAGGATCGCTATAGAAGCAAGATTGATGGTAATGGAAAAGGCAACAGAAAACCTGATGTGGACCGTGAATCTGATTATGAAAAGTCTAGAAAACCTAATCCCAGAACAATCGAGAGAAGTCAAAGAAGTGGCAAGGATGATAACAAGTTTGATAATTCTGGTGACAGTAGTGACGAGAAGATGGAAAAAAACAGCAGTAGGAGGCATGATACTGATGATGAGGGACTTGATTTGAGATACGAAAGGAAAGTTAGTAGCAAGATTGAAAGACAGAGAGCAGTTGAGAAGGGGTCCAATTCTAATGACAGTGATAGTGATGACTCTCATGCAAAAAATGATGAAAGTGTTTTTGCTATTGGAACTCGTGACTATTCATACAAGAGTACTGTACAGAAAAAGTCTGTTGTTGAAAGCAAGAGTGGGCACCGTGATGATATGGGCAGACAAGTAGCACGAACAAGTCTGGAAGAGAAGGACTTCCGATCTGGTGGAGTTCCAGGTGATGAAAGGAGGAAGGAAAGAAGTGATTTAGAGGATGATGGCTACCGGAACAAGAATGAAAAGAAATACTCGGGATCGGTTAGATCTGGAGGAAGTAAGGAAGAGTTGACTGATGAACGTAGGGAAAGAATTTACAGGAAGGATGATGAACCACATCATGGTAGTAGGAGGACAGATCGGGATTATGAACGGCGTGGAGGAGACCAGAGGCATGCAAGGAGTGAAGAAGAGCCTAGAGGGAGAAAGCATGGAAGAGATGAAGACGACTATAAATATAGAAGGCATGAAAGAGGTGATGAAGATGAATACCATGGAAGTAGAAGCCATAGAAGAAGGGATGAAGAACGAGGAAGTAAAGATATTGAGAGGGATAGGCAAAGCGACTATTCCAAGAGATCAAGATATGACGATTCTAGGCCAAGTGAGAGAAGAAGGCATGACAATGACAAAGGCAATGATGATAGGGCTAGGCGCCGAGATTGATGCTATAGTCTTGTAGCCACACTATATGGTGAGTGACTCTTAAGGAAGAATTGCTAAATTTTCTTTGTTTGTTGCATGTAACTCATATTCCTTTATTTGAGGTTTGCATATGAACTTTTAGTGAGTGGCTTTTTCGGTTTTAACTTTAAGTCGTGCTTACTTGTATGGAGTGTACTACTGTTTAGTATCTTTTTAGTACCTTAGTATCTTAATATTGGATTTTTAGGAGCTTCTCCATTCCTGCTAAAGAAAGATTCCCGTATTTAAGTAACTATAGGACAAAGGAAATTGATCAATATTTATTAAAAAGACCGGAAAAGGGGGAGGTAAAAAAAAGGTAGGAAAATCTGTAGACAGAAAAGTAAGGCGGTGACTACGGACTTTCTTTCATCCAGACTTGCAGGACCATTATTACTAATTAGNTATATATATATATTCACTTGGGATTACCTGAATCAAACAAGCTATATTGTATGTGTTATTTGCTTGGTTTTTTATGTGGCTAGTTTTCTAAAATGTAATTTTTTTGTCTCAGTCCTTTTCATCTCGAAGTTGTCCATGTAATGCGTTCTGAGCTTAACCTTCTGTACCAGTGCTCATGAAGAATGCAGAGAGAAGATCACCTGCGGAACTAGAGATGATATATAAATCTGGAGCAAACTACAGCTTTTCTATTATGGGATCATGCAACTTCTTTTTTAATACAGTACTCTTCGATTTGATGGTGTGTTTTAATAAGTCTTTGCCTTTATATTCAGCTTTTAAAAGTATTCTTCTTCGTTAATTAAGTATCATTAACTGGACTTGCACGCCCTCTTTCTGTTCTTCAACGTGTCCGGTAGAAGTTCAAATCATGAAATTTAGGTTATTTTTTCAATTGCCGGACATGGTTTTTGGAGAATACTACGATTGCAGTTTTACCGCTTTCGAGCTAAATATGAATTGTTGAAAGTGCTCGTCGGCGTCTTTAAATGTCTAGATGCATGTATGACTGGTAAATGATAACTGGATCAGTAGTTATGACTTTTGGGTTATTGCCGAACCCAAATTTGGAGGCGAAGCATATTGTACCGTGGTATTACGAGAAAGCTTGTCTGAATACGAAAATGAAAGTTACTGCAATTTTAAAAAAGTTGCTTAGTTTCAAGCAATTTGTTCTTACACAATATAATTAATTACTTAATTGATACTAAGATATTTTATTAGCTTTATTTTTAATTTTAGTGAGTCAATTAATTGGGTTTCTCATTCAGATTTCTTAGCTTTTTTTTATTTATTTATTTATTTTCCTTGCCTAGAATAATTCTTATGAAATAAACGATAAATACACGACCTGGTGTACGGAAGAACACACTACTTAGAAGCAGATATATAACGTCGTAAGGGAAAAAGAAGAACTGGTCTTTGGTACAACATTAACGGGTTCAGAAGTCTTGGAATGTTGGAATGTGAAATAAATAGTACAATATAACGTTATTATTCTTTCAAGCGGCAGGGACTTTAGTGATCATGATTTATTGATGCCAGGAAATAGACTTGCAAACCATTTGAAACAGAACAATGGAAAAAAGATATATAAATGCAATACAATCTCATCTCTTCTCATTTGAAAATCAACCTATAGTTGTACATGGATCTGAATTAACTTACAACTGGCCGCTAGGAAAGAATTCAGACTGAATGCCACAAAAAACTAATCTCATGTATTGTAGTTTAAACGGACTTAATTGTGAACTGGTCAAAAGGCTTAAATTCACTCATCTGTACAGAGAAATGGAGGAGAGAGAATATCATGGGACAAGATCTAATTGCTGATGAACCCATTTGGCATAATCTTGTAGCAGTTGTTGCAAGAGTAATGGTACCAGCCTATCCAATAAAGCTTGTAGCATTCTGTGTTGTTATATCGTAATTTCATCTCATTAACAAGGTTTGATAGCAGAATTCAAATGGATAAAGTACAATTATGACTAAAGGATGAGAAATTATATCATGCAAAACACAGCTTTTGAGTAATGGAGTTGTATTGCAAAGCATACAGGCTAGTGGCAGCATTTCAGCAGACAATAAAATGCAACTAACATATGTAATACATAAATAAGTTCTAATATATGTTACCGAATTATAACAACTTACAAATTTCCAGGACGTTCAACAGCTGAGACAGGCATCATGGTAAAAGGGTGTGTGTAAATCTGCAAATGGCAATGTTTTACATGTTCCCATTCAGTATGCAGCTTGCACAATTTTACGAGGAAAAAGACAGAGCAAACAATGCTTTAGTTGCATTGGAATGAACCAGCAAATATTCCAATGTCAAAATATCTTGCATGAGAGAAAGTAATATGTTAAAAGGAGCATTTCATTGTTTCAAGGTGTACCTATATCTGATGGTGAGGTGATGCTATGCCCAAAAACCTGGACGGGCCAGGCCTATTAATACGAAGACTATTTATTGGGATATGGTAGAAATATGGAACTCTCTACAAGCACCCAAATTTGCCAAATCAAAGAAAGATCAATCATTTTAACCCCTATGATCAAGACTGCCAGTTCGAATTGAAAGGCAATGGAGAGAAAAAAAAAATAAGCAGCTCTTCATCTTATTAGTGCCAAAAATATAAAGGGGTTCACAATACATATATGTAACAATATAAAAGTACACTACATACATGTAATATATTTTTTGATCATGTGTCTCACGCACTTAAGAAAACAATGTACCATAGAAGCTAGCAGCACAATCCAAGAAAGATCTACCAACTTGACAATAACTCAAGGACAAACAGAATAACCATCCAGAAGAACTTTAAACTGAATGAAAGTTCTCACTCACTATGAACGCTCCCAATCAGTGCAATGGCACAGAAATAATTGTGGAAAAAAAAAATTGAAAGGTATATTGATTTTAAATGACCTAAGAAACGATATTCGTTTCCCATCTTCCAGTGAAAGGAAGGGTGGGGGATACCATATGTATGTTCATCTGAGTTAAATATCACTTTTTGAAGGGAAGTATTTTACCTCAAGAATAAGATTCAATGTAACGTCAACCTCCAAAAATGATTCTGAATCATTTGTGTCCCATGTCATATGATTTCTCATCAATGCTGCAAGTATAGAAGTTAATTGATGATATTGCTATTATAATTTTGTCATAAATAAACACGAATACTTTGCAATACACAAGGAATTTCAGAAAGCCATATTGCAGATCCTAATAAATCGACCAATGATAACAATTAGGACCTTAAAATGCAAATAGATATTGAAGAGAACATTTGATATTTCATGTGTATCGGTAGGAAAAGTGGAAGAAGGCATCTGAATAAATGCTCTCAACGATTCATGAGCATTTAATAAACTCACTTTAAATTTCAAAGGTCATTTTCTATGAGATAAACCAGTGTTTTGGAGTAAATATTAAATCCAATTCGAAACTCCACGTGGTTAATTCTTCTAAGAGTCTCAAGTTTCCCGCAATACTGAAGTACATACCTGAGAAATGGTCGTTTTGGTGTTCCATGATTTTTGAACCTTCAAACTGCAAATCATATTGGAAGATTTTCAAGAAACGAATATGAAATTGATTACTTTAAGGAAGCTTTGTCGCAAAATAGAGCTATAAATTCATGTAGAAAAACACTTTCAAACTACTTAACACAAACATGATTGTGTCATGTGCATTTCACCAGAACCTTCTGGGAAATAAGAGCAAGTGAAATATAGGAAAGCTATTGAAGAGACTAGAGAGGTTGTTAAATTAAAACCCAAATCAAAACAAAATATATCACTAGATCAATTTAAATAACTACCATATTCAAATGCATAGATTCTCTTCAACTTGACATTTTGTTACCATTCAAAAACTATGGAGAATGACTTGCATCAACGAGGATAACTTATATTGATGATGCTGTCGTCATTTATATTAACCGTCAGAATAAGAACAAACCAGTATTGATGCAAACTGGTGCTTTTATACTTATTTTTGGTAGAAAAAATGAAATCCTCGATAACCCTTTTGTATATTTCCAATGTGGTCTATCTTCCCAATGAGCAATACACTCGAAAGTTTAACATTGATTTGGAAAAAAAAAAAGTCTTTATTTGTTTATTCTTATTGTTTTTCCTGAAAATGTAGAAGCAACTCAAAAGTAACTTGCAAAGTGCCTACACGTCGCAAATAAAGTTCTCTACATAACTTGATTCTCCTTGAAACTTTTCCTAGCTCCTAGTTGTTCCACCATCCTAAACACAGGACCATAATTCACCTTACAAGATAGCATTTCAACTGTACAGTCTTCATTTGTTGGGGTTACTCGTAAGTCCAGCACTGGGCCTGCTTCGAAGTTCAAAAGTCGAACTCTGTGCAGAGTGCACCTGCACAAGCAAGTAGTGATATAAAACAAAAACCCTCCCGCTTATCAAACATGTCACAAATGGGGGACATAAAAAGAAACTGTTAGCACTTAATTTCTCCAACCCCTAACTTGCAAGCTGCACATTCTTTATCGGAACAATAGGTCCAACAACACTAGCTAAATTACTTCCTGGGAAGTCGATTATCTTATGCAATTTATCTGCGTTTAGCTTATGATTGTTTACAGACAATCAATTTGGTGTTCTTCCTATACCTCTAGAGAAACAGCTACATTTAACAACTTAGGTGGATCAACAAAAACATAAATCGAAAACCGACTTATTATCTATGTTGCTCGAAACTCGCAATAAGAAACCAAAACTTAACCATGACTAATTAAACAAGAGAAAGCAAAGAAAGAAAAAGAAAAATACAAAATAAAGGAGGGATGGAAAAGGACCTGTAAGTGTTGGTACCAAGACATTGGAAACTCTTCAAGGCATTAGTATTGAGAAGGGTTTCAATGGCAGATGGGTGGCTTAAGAATTCACTGATATGGAATTTGTTAGTGCCATAAGTTGGGAGCTGAATTCTTTCCTTTCTTGCAGCTGAAAGATTTGCTTTCTTTGTTTGAGGTTCTGACACTGACTCTGACTGACTCTCATTGCCAACTTTCACCACTCCAATTTTCTTCCTAAAACAAATAAACCATAAATTTATATTACTCTGCCAAAAGAGAAACTGACCCTGGTTACTGCTACCTCATCAGTTGCTCTCTCTTCTTCCCCACCCCCCCCCCCCCCCCCAAAAAAAATAATAATAATAATTTCAAAAACCCAAATAATAGTTTTGCAAGAATTGTTTAATCTCTATAGCCAAAACCCGGAAAAAATAAAAAACAAATAAAAAAAAAGTAGGAAGAAGAAGAAGAAAGAAGAACCTGGGTTTAAAGAGTGGGATAGCAGAGGATGAAAAGGACGCACACCCATGTCCTCGTCCATGCCACTTGGTAGTCAGAATCATTATTTTTGTCGCTATTTTTATGTAAGAATTAGACAATTTAGAATTAGCTTGGCAACCATGAATGAATGAACCCCTCTTTACAGAAGGAAAAAAATAAATAAAAAAGAAAATAAAATGTAATGTATGTTTCAGCGTTTGGATGCCGAGAAGAGAAAAAAAGAAAGAAATAATAGTTTGGAAAGGAAGGAAGGAAGTGGAGATTAGTGGTTGATGAAGAAGAAGAGCAAGGCTACACAGCTACAGGAGAAAACAGTAATTGAGTGGTGATATTGTCACCTCGCCTTGGATATTACGGATACGCCACTATCCCCAACTGTCGCACTCTAAAGATGTCCATTTTTTTTAACTTTTTTTTATAAAAAAAAAAAATTTAACTATATACTTTCTCACCCCAAAAATAACTGATATATCCAAATCCAAACCATTTAGAAATTACAAGTCATTATAAAAAAATAAATGAAAATATTTTCAAATCAATTATGAAAAACAGGCATCCATTCTAATTTTCCTTTTAAAGGTTGGCCCTTTCCAAACGCTGCAAAAACTTTTTCAGAAAAAAAAAGAGAGAAAAACTCAGTATTTTACTTGATATTCTCTAATGTCAGGTAATATATTTGTTTTGCATTCTCTTAATTAATAGCAGCTTGTGGAAAATCAGTTAATATATTGACAATGAAATATATAGTCACATACTTGAAGTCTGATTAGCGTTGACATACTAATTTATCAACTCTGATAAATGGACATCGGCCATGCTGCTCCTAACTATATTTTACATGCCCCATGAAAACTAACTTCTACTTATTTTTTTCACTTACCATATCAATATAGATACACATATGCCTGTATATATCTATATATACATATATATATATTAGAAAGATAAAGCAGATTAATTCTCCATTATTGAGCAGATCAATGCTTGAGACGACGGGCATCAAAGGAATGCAAACTGTAAATATTAGAGGCATGGTCTTGTTTCCATTTTCTACAAAGCTTGCAACGAGCCCAAATCAGTGTATTCCACCCGATAAACAAGAGACTAGCAAGCCCCCCAAATAGTTTGGAGAAAAAACCTTAAGACTAACAACAATGAAACTTAATATATCTGGACCCCAACGTAATGAATCAAAAATCAAGGACCATGTCAAACACTATAGATACAGATATACAGAAGATCACTGTTTAAAAATTTTGTTTGATAGTTAAGTTAAGATGCCGAATCATCTAAAATGTTCAAATCTTTTGAATAACCCTGAGCTTAGCACTCCTACTCCTGCGGTTTAGCTTCTCCTCATCTTCACATGGTGTTATTGGTCTTTTTGTGAGAATCGTTCCTTTAGAACCATGTATCATTTGTTTAATCCACACTTGATTTTCATCAATGTCAGTTCTGGGGTTTGTTGGGTTTTTCTCACTTTCTTTGTTGATGTCTCCGTATCCGTCGCTGCTCCCAATGATGTCAAGAAATGTTTGTTTCACAATTCTGTCCTCCAAACTGTGGAAGGAGATGACAGCAAGTCTTCCCCCAGGTGCTAGGCAATCGAAACAAGCATAGAGGGAATCCTCGAGTGTTTTCAGTTCGTCATTTACAGCTATCCTCAAAGCTTGGAACACCCTGGTTGCTGTCTTAATCCAACCTTGCCTCCCTCCTGAGCAATTAATTTGAAGTTGCACACCAAATAAGTGTGCACAAGAGATTTTTTAATTATCAGATTTATAGATAATCATGACATGAGTATTACTGGGGCGGTACTGCAATTTTAAAAAAGAATACAAAAATTGAAAAAGAGTTACTACTCGACCAAAAATTCGAGGAAACCTACCTCTACTCCCAGAAGTTGCATTTCGAATAAGATCTACAAGTTCCCCCGTAGAATGCAACCCACCACGTGATCGTGCTTTCACGATTTTATTCTGAAGAGAGTGCCAGTTACTTTCTTCCCCATACTCCCGCAAGATTCTCCCCACTTCAGCATCTGGCCAGGAATTCAAAATGTCTTCTGCTCTCAGACTTGCCTGTCATAGGCCTGCTCCAATCAGTGAAATGAGACAAAAATTTAAAATGCTTCTGCAGAAAGTTAATACAGGATACAGGAATCTTGTGTATATATTTGGCCGAGAAAGTTTCATTCACCAATATTAGTAGCATTATACTATGTCAACTGGGAAGAAAGACTGAGTTTCAAGAGGAAAGAGTGTGAACTATAGAAAAGAATACTAGTATATAAAGAAAGTGGTCTTGAATAGTCAGGAATATGGGACTGTAGAAATAAATAGATGCGACTATCATCATAGTCTACCAAGTGATAGTTACACCTTCTGTCCTGTTTTTTGGTAGCACCTACGTCTAGTCAAACAGATTTGTCTTAATCCACATAGAATCAGCATATGGCACATCGAGCAAACCATAATTGCATTCTAGATGGTATCATGTCTTCATCCTTCTTTCTTAAAAGCAAAATGGCCATTAGATACTCATCTCCATTTTTTAAGAACTAATTCGGATTACTTGAGTTTAATTGACTTCTCAGTTGTTGAAAACAAAAGGTTCCTCCAATAGTTATGACCATCAAACCATCATTGTAAAAAAGAGGAAGAAGCAAATCCAGAATAGTGTTGCCTTCACATTTGATGGTATTTGTTCACATCATGAAGAATTCAAAATTTAGACCATCATTAAATTAGTATTCTATTAACTGGAACTTTGAACTCCATAATACAGAAACAAACATACCTGAGGATCCATCCGCATGTCAAGAGGTCCCTCACCAAGAACACTAAACCCTCTTTCAGGATTGTTAACCTGAAATACACAACATCCAACCAAATTAACAGTCTCTTTAGAAGGATCCCCCATCAAATCCATCAAAATCCTTTTTAATAACAAACACAATGCTTTTATATACATACATATAAATATATACACATACTGTACATGTATATTTATCACACGAAATTTCCAATACATGCCAATTATCCTCTTACACCATAGCCTTCATCCCACAGAAAAATCATCCAAAGATATATATACAACCACCAATAACATCCAGAAAATCATGTTTTACAAATTACAAGCTAAAAATTCTTCTTCTTTTCTTTCTTTTTTTTTTTAAACTAATTTTTAATTATTTTTAATAACAAAACTTACAGACTAAGTTCTTTTAGAAGCAAACCTGCATAGATGACATTCCCAAGTCCATTAAAACGCCATCAACTCCGGAGTCTAAGAGATTCATATCAACCTCACTTAGCACAGATTTGATGTATCTAAAATTCTTCAAAAAGGTATAAGTTTTCATGTCATTTGGGCTCCGAGAATCACTACGCAAGAGGGCATCGATCCGTGCTACAGCCTTCTCACGCGCCAGGGGGTCAATATCCATTCCAACATAATATCTAAGTTCCGGATGAGCTTGAATTATCTGTTAATTCATTATCAGAAAAAAAAAAAAAAAACCAAAAATGACCACTTTCCAAAACATTCCAAATGCAATGCATACAACTTGAGCTCATAAAGCTAACAGCATATACAAGAACCATGCACAATCACACTACATGTACCATCAACTCCATCAAAATTTTCCCACCAAGGAATGTAAGATTCTTTGAAAAACATCAACTTAAGCTAGTCTTAAGGTCCATAACCACTTCAAATTGGTAGCCTAAAACTCCATACAAGTATTCTTTTCATCCACATACAGTACTAACTTAAAATAACAATAATAAAAAGAAAAGCGTATAAAGGGATTGAGTTACAGACAGCAGAGGAGTGGCCAGCAGCTCCAACAGTGCAATCCACAAACGAGCGAAGCGACATCGTTTTGGAAGCGGAGAAAACGTCAAGGACTTCTCCAAGCAAAACTGGGATATGGGTGGCCGTGTCTCCGTAACGCTGAACGGAGTCCAGTTCAAACTCTCGGTCCGAACGCGTCCTCCTCTTTTCCTTGACAATAGCCGCTTGTGACTTCGCCATAGCTTTCGAATCTTCCTTCTTCTTCTTCATCTTCTTTGTCCTCTCATGGTTCCTCTTGGCGGAGGTAGTGATGCCCACAAATGGGATTTTTTGTGGGGTGGTGGAGAAGGCTCCGAGTCCGAGACGAGAGGGTGAGAAGGAAGAAATGGAGAAAAGCCTCGCGGCGGACATTGAAGAAGACACCACTATTCTCATTTTTGTTTATCTTTCTCAAGCTTTTTACAACCATGAGCTTTGAAGCATTGAGTTGAACTGGGATGAAGAAGACGATGATGATGATGGTGCCGCCTTCATGGTGGAGGAGGCACTCTCCCTTGGTCGCTCACTCACCTCTCTATGCTCGCCGAGTGAAACCGAAACCGATTATTGGGCGGAGGCGTTTTGGAAGTGGATTGGGCCGGGCTTCCCTTTTGCATGGTACGCACGTTCGTTTTGGATTGGATAATTAGGGGCTAATTCGGCCCATTCTTTTTAAATAGACTGGGCTGGAGTTTAGGCGGGCGACAAATATTTTAAATTTGATCGAGTAAATACTTATTTTTTTAAAATTTTATGGTTGAATATTTAAATACAAATATTTTAAATTTGATTGAGAATATAAATTTGTGTGCTTAGTATATAATATTTTACACTTGGTATATAAATATATATATATAGTGGATATTTTGCTATAATATTTAAAAAACGGACATTTACTTAAATTGGACCCAAAATTGGGTCATTTTGCTATAAGACCAAAACGAAAAAAGAAATTATCCTAATTCTACACTTTATTTTACAAATTTTCATCTTTTTCTTTCTATGACAGGTAAATTGTAAAATATAGAGGGTGTTCAGCAATTTAAATCATCAAGTTTGAACTCTGCAAAATAATACCTTAAGATTAAGAATTTTTGAAATTTAATACCATGAGTTTTGACTTTTTAAATAATTTTAACTAATAAAAGACAATAATATCCTCAAAACTAAAAAGAGTAATAAGTACTAATGTAGTTTTAATGGAGGACATTATTATTTTTTTCGTTATTAAAACATGTCAAAAAGTCAGTTCAAGATATTAATTTTCAAAAATTCTTAATATCATGGTATTATTTTGCAGAGTCTAAACTTTAGGGTTTAAATTGCATAATAGTCAAACTTTAATATAATTTTTTATTGTCCACTTTTCTATAATTAAATGTCCGAACATATATATTTTTGCACTTATTATATCTATTTATATATTTGTTTTATTTATATACTGAATATATTAGTTTTCCGACTAATCATCATATTTTATATTTAGTATATCCACTTATATTTATTATTTTGCTATGGCATTTGAAAAAAGGATATTTACTTGAATAAGCTCATAATTTAGTTATTATCCTATAAGCCCCAACCATTTATAAGAAACGGATATTTATTAACGACGGCCTTTTCTACTCTCTTAACCACAAATATCATTTACTTGACTTCTTTTTTTGGAATTTTTCAATAACTGAACAAACTTCTTCTTTTGAATTAATTTGGGTGGGATAACTACAAAGAAAACAATTATTATTTTTTTGTTTCAAAAAAGAGAAAACGTGGTAAAAATTTAAACAACGGAAATGGTTGTTATAAATTAGTAGTTGGATCTCATAAGTGGCATTGCTCTGAGTTTGAAATAAGACTATAAGAGGAAAAGTTGTATTGACACAACGTGACTTATGTTGATAGTACAGTGGCAAGTTTTTACAATATTCATTCAATTAAGTGTCACTTTATATATTTTTATTCCAAAAAATGTCACTGTTTAGTATCATACTCTATACGTTTACATTTTACTTTTATGTTTATAAAAATTATCAATTTTTCTTTTCGATGAAAGAATATTTTTTTTTTTTAAAAAAAGAACAGATGCAAAAGCTCTCTATGCTAAGTTTGCTTGGTCCCAACTTGCAAGTTTAAGATGCAATTTAATTCAACTTTAAAAAGACAAACACACCAACAGAGTTACAATTCAACTTAAAAACTATACTCTCACCCGTCGCCCCTGAGAGCCCAAATTTTAAGTCACTAATGCCCCATGTATAGGAGAATCCAAATTCCGTACAATCTAAAGGTCTTTTGAACACAAATACAATCCAATTTTGCATGCCAAATGCAGCCTTAATTATGTTGTAAAGCAGCAAAAGCAACGTGAAGACTTTCAAACCGTATTAGCAACTTTTTCTTCCTGCCATTTATGTCACTGATTTAAATGAGATCGGTATTAGTTTCTTCGTGATGTCCATGGTTTTCCTACTTTATTTTATGTGCTTTCTTACACATATATTATAACAACATATTATCACTTTATTACTATGAAATCCAAACCTACTTTTTGCAGCGTTATTATTTGCCCAAAGTACACATGCACTCACGACTTAACTAGGCTGTCAAATGAGTTCCCCACATTATAAAGCCTTCGTGATTTTGTGAAGGATCTCTCTAGTGCTAATATTTAAATAATCAAAATTAATAAAATATATTGAAGGTAGACAGAATGCCATGGAGAGATGTAATGTAATTTGGTTAAGGGGCATATCATACATGGACTCCTAAGTGACGATGAAAACGTTAACTAGCAACCATTATTGCTAGCCACCATATGATATGACTGACAAATAATAATAACTAACACATGACTATAATGAGTAACTACGCTTAATGCACTGCTGATCTATGTACTTATCTGCTTATAATAATTGTGCAATGTAATGTAGCATTAGGCATTACGCATCATGTTTTTATTTTCACATGAGTATTAACATCACTAACTTATCCTACGATGTTAAATCATGACTTAATTATTTAATAATTAATAGATACATAACTTTCATATTTATTTTTAATAACAATTTTTGACGCCATTTAAATATGAATAACAATTTTTGACGCCATAATCACACACTAACACGTAGCACCAGTCAATATTTATCATCAATTCAGTTAGTATATTAGAAATTTAGGGACCGTTTGGCATCATAATTAAAAAACAATTTTTCGATTTTAAAAACAGAAAATTGTTTTCTGAGAACACGTAAAGGTGTTTGGCATTATTTTCTGAGAACAATTTTAAAAACAAAGTTAAATAAAACAGAAAATTCAGAGAACAACAAAATGTTGTTTTCTATGTATTTTCTTAATTTTTTCTTTTTCTGAAAAAAATAAAAATTATTTCATATGACTTTCATGTATACTTTTTCTCCTCACTCTTTCTCATCACTTTCTCTCTCTTCATTCTCTCAACCCTCATTCTCTATCATCATTTTCTCTCTCATCACTTTCTCTCTTCTCATTCTCTCTCATCACTTTATCTCTCATCATTTTCTATCTCATCATTTTTTTAATCACATTATCTCTCCTCATTCTTTATTACTACGTTGTTTGTTTTATAACTTTATTTTTTTCACATGCATTCTTATCAATTTTTCTCTCTTTATTCTCTTACTTGAATTTATCTCTGGTCACTCTCTCTTGATTTTTTCTATCTAATATTTTTTTTATAATACAAATATAATTATTTATATTCATATAATTTTTTAAAAAAATATTATTTTTAGAAAATATTTGCCAAACACTCATTATTTTCTAAAAATATTATAAAATAATTTTTGTTCTTATTTCTGAAAACACAACTCTGAAAACAGAAAATAAAAAACAATGCCAACAGGCCGTTAGTATCTTTGGCTTTAGCATAATTTTTTTTGTTCAAATTGCCAACGAGATGTTCCTATGAGATGCCATTTGTTTTTTGGGCACAAAAGCACAACCTAAGATTAACCGAGGAAAGATAACAATTTTGTAGGATATTCAAGGATGTAGTCTCAGTGGGTTTTTAGCTTTTAAATGGCCAAGAAATATGTCATTTTTTGTTTGGTGTCAAAAAAAAAAAAAAGGTATGCGACCGTCAAAAGCAACCCACGTGCAATTCAGTAATGGAGATAGATAGAAGAATGGTGGCGGCTTAATGCTTAATGGGTGGGGTTTGACTTCATCGCCCAATGTCTATGTTTATCTCTATCCCACCTTGGCACCTACACTAAAAATGACCTCATGCCTTCAAAAATATTTTTCTTTTCATTTTTAAGAATAAGCAAATAAATTCAATTAGGAAAAAAAAAAAAAAAAACTGGTAGTCTTTCCTTCTTAATACTTTTCTCTTCTTTTTAATCAATTGAGGATGTACGTCAAAATCCAAAATTCCAAATGCCCAAATGTGAATGAAAGTGGAAGTATTTGAATATGTGCTGTTTTCTAGTGGTTGGCTGCTTAGCTGTCTGTAGTCACTCTATCTCTCTTTTGTAAAAAAGTCCAATTTATTTATTCATTTATTTAGACTAGAAACTAACATAATAGTGGATACATATGTATACCATATTTCTATTTGCATTTATACACTTACGAGTCTAGTTGGTTACCTTACCTCATATTGTTTTAATGTATAGTTTGGTCCACTCTTTGCTGCTTTTAATCATGTTGACCAAACTAGGTCCACCTTCTCAACCATCACCCACCCTTTTCTCCCTCCTTTTGAAGAATAATATAATCTCTCTCATTTTATATTGCCCCCATACATGTGTCATCATATCTAGATTTTTGGTCAATCTTTGAAAGTTGAAACCAAATAAGTTGGATAAGATTAGCTTTGGCCGGTGAATTGATATGGTGGCAATGGATGAGAAACGACAATCTAAGCCGTCGCCGTCTTCGTCTTCGTCTTCGCCGGGTAGAGCTGAAGGAGGAGGAGAAAGATCAGGAAAGAGAGAAGATGAAGAAGTGCCTCAAGAGAAGACTAAAACAACGAAAGTAGTTAAATCATATCCCACTTTCTTGGGGAGGCACAGGATGAGTGCAGCTATATCTCATCTCAATAACCAAATCAACATAATTGAGGTCATTATTATTATTATTATTCTGTTTGTTTTGAGTAGATATAGAATGGGTTACTTTCCATTTTTATTTTTTTTTTTGTTACGAAAAATTTTCATTTAAATTTCAAATTATTTAAGGTCTATTTTTGTAGAATTTAAATTAACAGAGAGATTTTGATGCAGGTAGAGCTGAATGAACTAGAGACAGTAGGTCAATCCTCTATTGTATGCAAAGAGTGAGCAATTAAGACTATATAGTAATCTCTTCATTTTCATATTCATTCTTATGGTTTTCATCAAATAGTTATTGAAGACTCAAATTCTATACCTTCATTGTTCTCACTTGGGCTTTTAATAATATACATTTTTTTTAATACAGACTCGTTTCAAGCCTCGAAACCATTCCAGATCCGTTGCTTCCCACGTAAGAGATAAAGTCTCGTCATTATTTTTATTGCTCTTTATTTTTTTTTTAATTATTATTATTATTATACTCTTGTGTTTTTGGTACTAGGATTGTCCTATGAGTTGTGCTAAGATACTTTGTAACTATTGATTAGTTGGCCCCTCGTGAGTCTCAATTTTAGGCCAATCAACGATAAGAGATACTAGAATTTCAGTCTGCTTTTTCTAAATCCTATGTGAATCTCAAATTTTATATAGATTTGAAACTACTTGTTTCCAGTATCAACTCATACCAGTTAAGAGCAAAAACAACACTGAATCTTAGCTCACATTCATTTAAAATTGTTACTTACCAGAACAGAATATTAATGATAGTAACTGCGTAGGTGATAGTAGGTTAGAACTGTCTTATGATAGCGTATACCCTAATTAGTTCCATTTTGAGATTGCCTTTTCGGTCTATGATTCATACTACTAGTATTTAGTAAACAGAAAATATGATTATTCCGTAGTCTGCTTCTTTAGTGAAATTAAAAAAAAAAAAAGAGGAAAAAAAAAACCCTTTTGGAATCATATTATTTGGTAACAAATTATAAAATAATTCCTACATGAACTGAACAATTTTAAAAGCACAACAAACCAACTTAGCCCTTGGCGTAATGGATTTTCCTTTATAACCTTATATATATATATATATACACACACACACACACACACACACACACACAGATTTTTGGAGGAAACTTGTAAAAATTTTCTATTAATTACAAAATGTTTCATGGTTTTGACACAACAGAACTGAAGGTCCGGCAGACGACAGCTGGGACCGGTGGTTCAGAGGAGCCCATAACTCCCGAGGCCATAAACGCTGGATTTGAGGACACACAAGTTGGTTGCCATTTGTTCCATTTGAGTGGGCAAAGGCCAGATGGCCGAAGTTCAGTCTCCATAGTTTCTATTTACTTATTTAAACTTACTTTTGCATGACCATGTCTCGATTCAAGGATGCATACGCCGAATGTATTAGTCAACATAGAAACAGGGGAAAAAAAAGAAGCATGTTGTGGTATCGTTTACTGCCATTTAAAACATCCATTGGCTAATGTACTTGAAATACCTCTTCATCTCTCTTCCAGTCTCTGCAGTGTGTGTGTGTGTGTGTGTGTGTGTGTGTACACATATATGCTATGATGCGAACAGAGAATCATTTGGGCTTGTTCCGTAGAGGCATCACTAAATTGGTGCTTATATTCCACTATATTTTATATGGCGCGTTAATCATTCAAACATTGATGTTTATTATCAATCTTAATTCTTGATACTACAAGAGACAAAGACTAAAAGGTAAATTTTCTATTTGGTGCGGTGTCATAAGTTATTAACACCGCTACAGTCTATATATTAATCGTTAGAACAATACCGTTCATGACCACTCCAATCTTAACACCACAACAAGGGATGAGGAGGTAGCTCCCTCACCACGCCACATCAATTTCTGATCTACTGCAGAATAGAGAAGAAAATGGTACATATACATAATCTCAACTCACCCGATGATGATCGCTTGAAATAAGGGTGACCTGTTCATATACATTAATCACATAAAACTATCGGCTAAGAAACTCTAATCAGTCATGTCAAGTTTGTCTAAAGTTGCTCGCTCGGTGAGCCGAGACTTAAAATTGGCAAGGCAAAAAGGAAGCCGCGACACAACACCTATAACAAATCAACAATAAAACGACACACTAAAAGAGTAGAACCAGGAGACATCAACAAAATCTCATTTCTCCTCCTGTGCCACAAAAGCCAAGCAACGGAGTCATGTCACATTAATCACGTTGAACAAGTTGGTCCACAATCTAATAGGAAGACAGCCTTGTGAAATTCAGGAAGCTCAAAAATACATGGCCGGACAAACCGGTTCTACCGCTTCTGCTCGTGACAAAAGAAATGATCAACAGTTCAAACTGTGGAAAACAGGATGAGACAGACGTTAATGCAATCAGGCACACACATATGTAAATAGTGTACACGGAGCATTAAACCCTAAACAAATAGGACAATCTATGAGGAGTTGCATACAATGGTTCAAGAAGAAGCAGTCAAAGATGTACCAAGATTCACCACTAGAAAATATGAAAACATTACATTTCATCTCAACATAAAGCAAAAATGTCTACTAAATGTCAGTAACTACACTTTAACGCTATATGAACTACCAGAGCAAGTCATCACTGTTTGGAGGTTTCACTTAAAAACTGCATCTGTTTAAATTAGTAAACATTGCTTCACAATTTTACCTTCCACCCCCACAAAATGACAATCTAATAGAGTAACAGTACATATTTCATGCTACCCCACACATGCTCGCAGAGCTCGAGACTCAACAGAGAAATATCATAAATCAGAAGCCCGAGACACATTAAAGGGCCCAAGACATGGTGACAAACTGGATAGTTCTTAAGTATTTGGTCTTGAGAGCCAAGACCAGTAGAATAGCATGTCAGATCACCAATTGACTCGAAACATTGAGCAATTAGGAGGTAAGCCAAGTGGATTATAAATTCTAATGAATATAAAAACCATATACTATAAACATGAAGAACGATCAAACTAACACTTACAACAACNAAGACGTTAGAAAATGGAATAAAATAGAATAATAATAACATACCTTGATATACAGGTCACCAAAATGCAGCTTCACGATCAAAGATTCAATACAAAATTTACAAAATCGTGGATATTACACACAGATATTAAATAGTATGCTTCTTCCTAAACAACTTGTGATGAAGTATTTGCTGTCAAAAGTGTTCCACGAAATCCCTCCTCAGTATGTTGCACATCCATTTTTTGGTCAGATAGCTCATCTGTGAAGCCAAGATCAACAATAGATCACAAATTTATTTATCAAAATTTTGCAAAACATACGAACTTCATACCACAGATTTCAGGAAAGTTGAATTTTGGTAACACAAAATGTCTAGAGCACATCAGTGTTTTAACTCAAAAAGACAGAGACACAAGAATAAAAGAGTACCAGCCGGTGAATATTTCATTCATCAATTGAAATGTAGAAACTAATAACACTGACAAAAATAAAAAGAGTACCAGCCAAACATTTTATTAAGTCGTGACATACTCAACAGTCAAAAGAGTACTAATCCAAAAACTAAGATAAACAGATTATTCTTTTAAACTATTTTTAACCATATATTCACTCGTTTGTATTCCTTTTCTTACCTTTTCTTGACAGGTATAATATATATTCGATACTTGAGTATCTTTACAAAAAAAATTAGCATCACAATACAAGACGACTTTCAAGAGAAAAAACAACTTCTATATTATTTTATTTTTCAAATGGTCTATTCTCCTTACCTTTACTTAATAATTCATCATCATTTTAATACCTATAAATCTTGAAACGAAAATTTAATAAGCAAAATAAATATCTGAGGTATGCTTCAGAAAACACGTCAAGTAATACCATCTTTAACGTAAACATACATACATATATGTATATATATATATATATATATATATATAAATCTTTTATCTTGTATGGCACTTCTTTTAAAACATTGCATGCATTGATTGTAGAAAGCGTTTTCTTTAAAATTACCCCGGAGATATTTATCATTGTGTCCGTCACCAACCAATTTGACTCGAAAAACCAGTATGTAATAGACAAATCATGTTCTTTCCTGGGGGAAAAAAATGTTTTCGGACAAGTATCAGATAATCTAACAATGATTACCAGCAATATCTCGGTTCTCGTGAATCTCTGAATCAATCACCCAAAGCATATCTCCCGGGAATATATTCATGTCTGCAAGAGTAGCACATTCTTTATCAATTACTCGTGTACCTTTGTGAAGTATCTGATTTTCTTTAACCACCTGCCATAAGTAAAAGTAGCTGTAAGATCACTATGAAACAAAACACGAGAAAATTTACACACGCAAGCACGTTTTCTTTTAAAATATAAAATAAATATATAAATCTTGCATGTAGAAGCTAGGACATGTTTGCTTATGTCTGTGTACCCCAAAAGATTCCCATATCATCATTTTTAATTGGTATACAGACGTAGAGCCAGAAACTTTTAGACTTATTTGATTCCCAGAATTTGTCTTCCTAGAGCGCTTCGAAACCCGGCGATCTGGATCAAAATTGGTCTCAGATGCTTGTAAGATTGATTTAGGAGCTTCTTTGCCACGAACAAAATACACATATATATCCTCATTGCAATAGTTGAGTTTCTGCATCAGCTCCAAGCTTTCTCGTTCTCCAATGCAATCCTCACATATCTATCATAATTAAATTAGTGAAGAAATATGCACACATGCGTTTATAATACCTTAGTACATATAGCAAAACAACAGTGCAAAAACCACGTTGAAGAAAGCAATGTATCCACCAAATTGACCAGTAGATAGCTTCATACATGCACCATAAGCATAGCAGAGACATATAGGCCTATATAAACACAGACCAACGAATGAACTTTTTTAAACGAAATTAATCCCTCCAGTTGTAAACATGTACAGATGTTGTTAGCATATTAGATCGCAATCAGCATGAGGAAGATGACCAAGGTAGATTATGCAGACATGAAGACTAGTTCCTAAGCAACTTAAAACAAATTCCCACCATAAATCTACAAGACCAAGAATACTTCAAAATAATTTCATTGTCAGAGTCACTAAAGCAAACAAAAACAATGCAAAGTTTCATAATACCTCAGGAGAAGTCCTGATTCGGAGTTGTTTAGTCTCATTTTCATTATTCACTTCATCGTGGGAGCCCAGATCAGCTTCACATTTTGACATCTCTTCGCGTGAACCATTTGAGTTACTTCCAGCAATACTACTAAACTTGATCCAAGCAGCTATGCCTTTCCCCTCAATGCCACCCCATTCTTCGCAGAAACATTTCCAATCATTTTCAGTAATAAAAGTTAAACCATCCGTCTGAAGTCCCTTAAAAAGAGGATATTAATCACAGCAATATGTGAGATAATTGCATTTAAACAAAAGTAACTTGAAAGCAGAAAGTAGCTTGCTATAAACGAAAGTAATTACATTCAACATGTCAAAGACATAAAAAGAAAAACTTTTAGCTATTCATTTAGGTTTTAAGGTAATAATAACACCAGCTGCAACTTTACCTTTTAATTAACAGAAAATAAAAGGCAATTTCACAAGCATACATGTATATATTTGTCTCAGATACTCACAGTGGACGACTTTTGGAATATTGCATCACGTTTCCAAACAAGGTCTGGTGGCCTTTCTATGAGTAGTAAATGCTGTATGGAATTGTAAAGACATCAGCCATTAAGGAGGGAATAAAAGAAAATAAAGACACCAAAATTACCAAATACTCAAAAGAGAAGAAGGTAGTGGGGGTATGAACAAATGCATTGAACAGTGATGCAAGGGACCGCAATAGGTCTGAACGGGCGTTCCCTTTATCTGGGTATTAATTCATAAAGTAAACAAAATTTGAGCCAGTAGACAAAATTTGAACCAGTATTCCTAGCAAGCTTTTATTGGAATAGTTTTAACAGAAAAGTCTTGGAACTGGTGCATTCTTCCTGAAGTTTCATCAACTGAAATCAGGTTTGCATTAAATCCGCTATCATTTAGGCAAAGATTTCTCTAATTCTTTTAATGAAAAACAGATAACTGTAATAAATCTAAAGGAGAAACAAGTAAAATGTACAATAAATCAGGCTAGAGCACAAGGTATCCACTCCCAAATAAAGGAAGAGGATTCTTACCATCTGATCTAAAACAAAAAAGGCCAATTGCTACTATGAAAATCTGAATCTCCCTCCACCTCGAGGCTAGCTCAAGTGGTTGTACGTGTGAGTGAGTGGGTTCAAGTGGTTATCAATATTATATATATGGACACCAATCCAGTAGATATTTTTTTTTTTTTACCTATACATAGGTATCGTTTTGGCCAATTAAAATATATCATGCATATTTTTTAATAGTAAAAAGTAAGAGAGAGAAATAGCATTAATGATGCACATCTTTACATGCACATCATTATAGTTATTGGATTACCGTTAGATGATGATCCAACAACTAAAAAAATAATACCTATACATAGGTAAAAAAAAAAAATACCTACTGGATTGGTAACCTATATATATATATATATGTGTGTGTGTGGATATGATACCCCTCCAAAATCAAAACAGAAACAAACAAACAAAAGCATAAAACGCCTCAATAACAGAGAGCCTCACAGAAGCACAATGCTTAAAACTATTCCAGAAAAGAGAAAAAACAAGCCAATTAGAATGGCCATTGCCAGGGGCCAAAAATCTCAGCAAGAAATTTGAAGTTTCCTATTTTTTTTTTCTTTTTATATTTTCAGTGTTGATTGTGTTCTTTGTTTTGTATAGATTTATGAGTGTAATCAGGGTAGTTTCCCTAACTGTTTATTTAGTTTACTTCTGTTTTCTATTAGCTGTCAGCTGTATATCTTGTATATCACCCGTTTATCAATTAGTGAAAGGAATTCTTGTTCTTCAAACCAGGTAAAGTTGCAAGCATGGGCTACCTTTTCGCATTTTAACAAATCAATCGTGCCATCTAAAGTTTCAGGCTTCAATGATGATGTAACATTCTTGCCACTAGCAGTAATGTAGTTTCTCCATTTTAAAAGCCATGAAGATGGTACCAAATAATACTTGCAATCAGGAGAAAGAGGAAAGCTTTTCCCCATAGCTAGCTTCTCGTGATTCTGACGCTGCTTGAGCCTCACCATTCTGCAACAAGAATGACAAAGGTCAGGAATTATGTATGCATTGCATGTCATTTCTGCATTAATGAGACATGTCAAAATGACCTTAAAGAATCTTCCATGCAAGCACTCTCAGATAATTCATCAGTACATTGGGAACATTGTCTTGAATCCAATGGAAAAGTTGAACAACCCAAGGGATCATCAGGTTTTACTGCAATAGCATCTTCATACAAAAATAGCCAAAGAGTCTCAGGAACAAGCAATCTCTTAGCTCCCACAGCTTGCTCGGGCATAAGTTCACCATGAGGACACCTGATGGAGACTGTTGGTCCTCCATCAGCCTCAGATGGGGCATCAAGTATTTTTCTTTTAAGCCACTGTTGCAACCTATAAATAAAAGGTAAATAACATAGAAAATTGTGATTGTTGGAATGTACTATGATTTCCCATTCTTTAGAAATTGTAGCCTGTGAGAGAGCTTGTCTGAAATTAAAAGTGACAGATTTGATGACAGTGACGGAAATGATGACAGGCACATGCATTAACCCCCCTGCCACCGGGGGGAAAGAGAGAGAGAGAGAGAGAGTAACAACTATATCTATGAACAAATTAGAGATAATAAAAAGACCTGTCAAAGAAGTGGCACTAAATCAACTAGTAGCAGTGAATATCCCAGAGGGAAGAAACATATAAACTTCGCAGTCATACCATGCCTTGGAAACAAAATATGTTCCATCTTCACACCTCCCTGCAAGTACATCTTCGGCAATTTGTTTCATTAATGTTCTGCGATCCCTGTAGCTATCAGCACAAACCAGGGTGCGGGCCCCATCAATAAGGCAATCCATGCAGTAGTCATTATTAGTCAGTTGTGGATCCCCATTATACTGGAATTAGAAGCATTATAAATGTAAAATGAAATGTCATTTAAAGGTATATCACGAACAATTAACTGGGCTAAGTAACTAAAGCATTCAATGAAGAGTTAAACTAATTACAAAACCAAATACCTTGTTGTACAACTCAGTCCAAGACTTAGTTGACAATCGCTTCATGGAGCCAACCTTTGAAACTGGGACTTTTCCATGTGAACATTGGATCGAAGTGTTATCAAGACCACTGCACAGGTCATTACAATTTAAGTCAACTGGAAAAGGTCAAGAATATACATGGCAATAATGAGCATTATAATTACGAAGAAAAGCAATACAGAATAGTGTGAAAACTGAAACATATAAGACAGAAAAAGAGATGCAGGAGGCTTATATGGCACTTCAAAAGCGGATAGGAAATTACGAATTTATGTAGTGCGAGGAAGTACATAATGACAACATGCTAGAGTTTTCTGACACTCAGAATCTCAAGGACAGACATGGAATCTATAAAACTAAGAAGAATCATGGGACAGACGTAGCAAATTTGCATGCTTAACATAATAGTAGAATCAAAAAACAATCAAAAGCAATCATAACAAATTTTCATTAAACCAAAAAACTCTTCTTACAGGGAAGTAATGTTGTCAGCCCACTGACGAAGCCAGTCAGCAGAAATCCAATAAAATGGTTCCTCAAGTGATTTAACAGGGGCTTCTGACAAAACTGATCGAACTTCCTGTCTTCGTTCTGAGATACGGTTCATTTCCATTTCCTTCTTTGATGTGTATCGTTCGCAAGCATCAGCATATGACGCATTCAAATTTTTTACCTCTTCACAAAGATGAGATGGTAGAGAAACTCCATCATGTAAGGAAATCATATTGCCTTCTATTACCATATCATTGGCACCACAAACCACAGAACTTTTTCCATTATCCTTCATAGAAGACCTGATATTATACATCAACATATATGCATCACTAGAAGAAAATATCTCTACATGACTACCAGAAGTAGGTTCATAAGATTCTTGCTGAACAACATCCGTACGATCGCCATTGGCAACATCACTTGTTTGATCTGTACACGAGGGATTAACGACAGGCTCAGTTTTGACAGGCTTAGAAGTAGAACTTGAAGAACCTTCTCCAAATGGGTGACGGCCTAAGTTTGAGACATGCTCATCATCAAACTCCCACCATTGCCCTGTATTTTCATCCTTAATATGAGCTATATAATGGCCACTGTTAACTGCAGTTCCCTTATGAATCAGCACTGCTGAGAGATCATAGACTGACTCAATCTGAGAAGGTTCAGACAGCCTATGCTGCATGTCTAATTCTCTGGGGAAATAAAATGCAGAAGTAATTTTCTTCTTCATAGTGGTCTACTGACACAAATCAATTCAATAAAGAAAATATCAAAAGAATGTTACACCAAGAAACTTCTTTTGCAGTACAGTATAATACAATCCTACAATAAGAAAATGAATTCTACTTACTTAAAATAACCCTAATTCCATAACAAGTGATTTGTAATATGTGTCATGTATGAATAACTATCCGCTCTAATCAAATAAATAACAAGTGATTTGTAGTATGTGTCATGTGTGAACACCTATCCGCTCTAATCAAATAATATCTGTAAGCATTAGCAACATAAACTTTTAGCTTTGTCACTTAGCAAATTATAGGAGCAAACATGGACCAAAACATCTCTTACAAGACACATCAATATTAACAATGCTTAATGTAATGCACATATACTCCCTCACTCTCTCTTTCTTTGTCTCTTTGAATTTTCAATATTTAGAATTTAGTACATAAAGATAAATTATATTTTAAAATCAACTCCCTTTTTAATTAATAACTATTTTCTAACTCTTTAATGACCAACTTATTGGGCCGCTAATGAAGGTGCCTTTTCTGTGTGTTTTGACAGTTTTTTTTCTATTTTTCTTTAATATATCAAAAGTGCCAACTTACTTATGAAAAGATTCCAAGTTCCAGAATGTCCATCAACTGCTCATTAGCACAAGTGACTAATAGTGCACCAACATTGATCATAGAAGCCACAGACAATGCACTTCCTGAAAACAAGTACTCAGTCCCCAGGACTATTTACATATTGCACGGAAGTGCCTAAAAATAAAAAACTCTAGACCATCAGGACCATCATCCTGTTACTGTTCCATGCAATGTTTAATAACTAATAGTTTAATATATAATTTTGGATGATAAAATCAAGAAAATTGCTAGTAGGATCAAAAATTGCACATATAGACCGCAGCCTCCCATTATAAACAATCTTAACAGAATTATATATTAGAATTAAAAAAAATATGAATTTCTTTACTGCAACATTCAGAGCAAAATATTCATATAACAAACTATAGTGGAAATTCCCACTCAAAATTTGCTTTACAACAGCACCATCATCTAAGACAAATTGACAATAAAAGAACAGAATATAAATACGATTCCAAAAGAAGTGACAGTACCTTTGGAACAAACACGCAACGCTTTAGCTGGAAATTAAGTACACGTGGCAGCGTTCGCAGCTTGATGCTGCGAGTAGCATTAACTCTTGTTTTACAAGACTCACAGTAATATTGGTTATCCCCTTGAAGCTCTTCCACACTGAGATAATCATCCAAACTATCATCCAAACTTTTCAAACCCCTCACATTCAGCTCCAGCTCATAAAAGTCTTGCATGTTTGAAGAAGCTTCAGAATCTTGTGCACATTGAGAGCACCTACATAAGAAACCAAATTATAAAATAACATATACTACTAGCAACATTTACCTGCAGATAAAACAATTTCTTGCTGTTTTTTTGGAAAAAAAAAAGTAGCCATGTCAGATCAGCTGAAGCTATGTTCACATCAATACTTTTTTTGGGAAAAAAAAAAAAAAAGATAAGTCCCCAACTATGATATCTGATTATAAAGAGAGTATATAACAAGAAAACTCAAGTTCAATGAAGAGGGGTAGAAAGGAAGAACCATAAAAAGAACCCCGTAATAGCTAGAAGAATTCAAAATTATGCTCTAACCAGATCCTATCTTACGTTGTCACATGAGACACACTTCCACGGAAAAGATCTTGGACAACAGTTCTTGCCTTGGAAACTTTAGAATGGTTAAGACAACGTTCAAGCAACGAAAGAAGCAATGTCAAAAACTCATGGCTATCTTGTTGAACTCCATTATCTAACTCAAGTGTCTTAACAAATGGAGAAGAGTCTATAAAAGCCATATTACTGGCATGCAACTGTGCGAAAAGCCGTGCAAGCTGATCCAACACTGGCTGTTGTTTCAAAAGATCTGGTTCAACAGAAAATATGCCTCCACGGAATGATTTATTCATGTACAAGCACTGCAGTATGCTGTTGGCATAGCACGTTGCACCAAGGTTTGTAAGTCCTGCAGGAGAGTCAGCAGAAGCACGAAGATCAGTGGATGGGTCCGAGCCAAGAGCTTGAAGAATGTCTGATGTCTTCTGCCATAAGCCATATTTCCGGCTTCCACTTGGAGGCGGGATTAGCCCACAAAAGCAGTTGGGATTATCTTTAGTATTTACTCGGCATCCCTGACAAACCGGTTTCCAAATTTTATAAAGCTGAATGACATCATCGTCGGTTATTTCACCCGTTATGTGAATCTTCCTACAGAACAACCAAACAAAAGGTATTCAGCATACATGACAAGAACGGTGATAATCAAATCACATAACAGAAAGTGCTGCTACCTCAATAATTCCGAAGTGGTGTCAACATTATCCCCTTGCTTGTGTCTTTTATTTTTACTGCGTGTTGTTGGTCTGCTCATCTTAACAACCACCTAACCCTGCAGTGTGCATGGATATCAAGATTTAAGAACACCAAGTTAAGATGAAAATTAGCTATACAAATACAACTGTCCCAATTACGTTTCATACTCTTCAAGCACGAATTTGATAAAATTTATCGAAACTAACCCATTATTGAGAAATCCTAAAAAAAAAACAAAATTCATATGTTTTCTTCTTCAAAGGGGAAGCTCAAAGTTCTTTAAACCGAGGCTTTCTTATACAGCAAGAAGTTTTGAACGTAATCTTCTCAAACTAAAAGAAGTTTCAGGTGCATAGTCAAGCTGAGCTAATAAACTATACACATAACACAAAATAGAACCATTATTAGCCTTCATCTTCAATAATGATTCATGGAAATGGAACAACCCCAAGTGAACTGAGAATCCCAAATATAAATTACTACTTACAGTGCTCATCTCAATGTACAAAACTCCACAAAATGCACATATATAAATATATAGAGAAAAAAGTACACACAAAAAAAAAACCAAGAAAACAAAACAATGGGAGCTGCTGCTATTTTCCACTGCGATTTTTCTTTGGTGGGTTTCTTTAGTTTCGGCAAAAAACACAAACAAAGAAACTAACGCAATATATTACGAAAAGATATAAGCCCCAAAACGTAACAGAGAGAGGGAAAAAAAACCTAGAAATTAAAGTGCGCCAAAATATATGAACGAAGCCGAATCAAAATAAATAAACGAAATTCGAGCATAGTTATCAAATATATAATATGATATAAACACATATATATAGTATAAGATTTCAAAAGAGTTACCTCTGCAACGAGGAAAGGAAGCTGAATTTCAACTGTATGGAGAAGAAGATCAGAGTCAGAGAAAACAGTGAAAAAATAATGATAATAATAATTTTTTGATAATAAAACCCTTACCTTTGGAAAATTGTAAAATATAATGGTTTTTTTTTTTTTTTAGATTTTTAGTTGTTTAGTCGTTTAACTTACTTTTACTTTCTTCACCAAAAAAAAAAAGGGAAAGAAAAAAAAAAAGAATATACCTTTTTCTTGCATTCACGAAAAATTGTTATTTTAGTTGAAAAATATTTTCTAGCAAAAAAAAATAATATAACCTAAAATATTAATACATAGTAAAAGTTCACATGATTTTTTGTTTTAGGAGTAGAGAGTAAACTGATTAATTTGGCTGAAGAAAATCTCTTTGCATAAAATTTGTTTTTGTAAAAAATCTACTTTTCAATAGCACGTGTGTTTATCTTAAAAAAAATGTTAATAGATAATTATCATAGAAAACATGCACCAAGTTAACAAAGTGTAAGGTATATATTATCTTAAAATAGTTTGGTATAAAGTAAGTAGTAACTACTAAGTACTTGGTTCACATATGTCATTTAGCCACTCAAATTACATTTTGACCAATGAAGGTATTATTTATTTTTTTTAAGGTAATATTTTACTACTAAATAACATTGTTAGATTAGAAAATCCTTTTTTTGAAAAAGAAAAAAGAAAATTACTAAATTATTATTTTTTAATTTTCTATGAATTTTTTTTTTAATTTTCTATGCCTATGTTGGAAAACAAATAATTTGAAATGGTCAGTACAAATAATATGCTCGGTAATTTCGATGTTTTATTTATGTGCTTATATGTTCAATAATATGAATTAAAAAACAATGTTAAAAAAGAGTATAAAGGACAAGAGGGTGAAATGAGGGCCTGCCACGAAGGGAGAGCCAAGTCGTAAAAAAAGGGATCAGAGTAAGGAGATTTTGACAGTACTTCTATTCAACACCATTCCATTATGACACCCTTCTTTTCTTTTCTTTAGAAATTATTATTATTATTTATGAGTGAATTATAGGCCTCAAACCACTATTTTTGGAGAATTTAAATGGTCAGGAAACTGAAAAGTTGTTATTGTAACAATACATTTTCGTAATCTTAAACTGGCTTATTATAGTTTAAACTCTAGAGAAACACCGTTTCAAATCTCAAGTAAGATTTAAAGACGAAAATGTAGCAAAATATGTAAAAACATAAGAATAGTAATTAATAAAAATAATAATTCATTAATCTATTTTGCTTTCTCCTTCTTACTCTATATTGTTCAAAAAAAAATCTATTTTGCTTTCTCCTTCTTACTCTATATTGTAAAAAAAACACCAATTTAGTAAGCATTTTTTTATAGCATTTTGACCGATAAAATTTTATTATTTATATTTTTTTATATTAAAAATAAGACAGAAAAAAATCATTAATAATAAATATCTTTTAATATATCTTATTATAGTCATTAAATCACCATTAAACGAAGATATTAAATCACCGTTTATCTAATGACTAAAAAAAAATCTATGCATAAATTAAAAAAAAATACTTACTCGATTGGCAACAATTGTAAAATTGGTATTTTCACGTGATTTTAAACTTAAATGGCCCACAAATGATGTAACCAGTAGTCCATTAGTCAAATTGATAAAAAACAATAGTGAACAATACCACAGATTTACTAAGTAGTAATATAGTTAACAAGTTTAAGGCACTTAGTACTTTAGTTTTGATTGTTAAATGGCCTAACAAGAAATGGTTAATTTAAATTTGAATTGCCAATTCAAACATTATAGACAATGTCAGATCACTGGTACAAAAATTTAGTAAACTACTCGGTAGTTTCGGTTTTCATCAGTTAAATAAATAAATGGAAACAAGTGAACCACCAACAAAAATTTCCAAAATTTTTGACATTATGGAAGTTTAGTTAACCTAGAGCATTTAATAATTAAAAGGAAAAACTCAACCAATGTACAGGAATGTAACACGGCACGTTACCTACGTATAAAAGCACATAAGAAAAAGCACATAACGTTTCTCAGCCCTGAATCTCAACATTTGCTTGTAGTACACCAACCAAGCATGAAGCAAACCCATAAAAACTCATTCAGAACACCGAAAGGCCCCGTACCTACATGCGAGGGGACAAAGGACCGGGTGAACATAAGAACATCTCAACCCAACTCACGTAAAGCCCCAAACCAAACTTCTTAAGTCTGATTCTCAATTAGCTAAACCCGCTGCCATCTCAGTTACTTCCTCGATTTTGTTATCCGGAACAGCTCTAATGGAGCTGTCACCTGTTACTATACTCTCACTTGCAGAGACACTAGCAGTTTTTAACGCATCACTACTTCCCACACCTCTGATGGAGCCCGAATTAGGGGTACTAAAACCAGAAACCCGCTCTTCAGATTGGTTTGGCCTGTTTAGAGCGTGACAATGCGGGCAATAATATGTGATGAATGGGAAATCTTCCTTCCTTGCAAGCCCTGTGCACATATGAAAGAAAATATATATGAGGTGTTTTCTTTGCATGTACCGGTAGGTGCACATACTTGCAGGAAATTTCCACACAAGAACGAGTGATCCAAGTTAGTTAAAACCTCACCATTGTGCATGTGGCAGTTGCCACAAATGAGTGCATATGACTGTGTCGGATCCTCGCCCACAAGTAATGCAGCAATTCGAGCAATCCATCCACCATCCTGAGCGGGTGATCCTTGAGGATTGTAGTGATTAACAACTAATTGGTTATGCTCAGAAGTCTGGGGATCCTCAACCCCAACAGATTGAGGTGTTCCCTCACCAGAATGAAGCAATGGACTGCTCCCGGCACTACCAGATCCTATCTGAGGTTGTTTCCTGTTCCGAAGTCCACCAGATTGAACAACTTCAACGTCATTGCTCTTCCCTGTTGGGACGTGAACATTAGATTCATCTCCCACAAACACTTTCAGACCGGAATCTGCACCCAACTTAGATGCTAAGACAGTTGCAGCAGCTGCTTTTGCTGCTGGGTCAGGGTCATATCTCTGCACAAAAGAGCTTTGCTTAAATACCAAATGCAAAGGTATAGCACCATGAAATAACAAATATGATGTACAATGACGGAGCCGCTTCACGCTCACCCCCCCTCATTTTTTAAAAAAATTATACCTTCATTTTATCTAAAAATTTCAGTTTTATCCTTTATTTGACCCCCTGAATATTTGTAATTATAGTTATTGCCTTCCTTTCATAAAAAATATAAAAAAAAAATCAATAATGCCTCTAATATGACCTATTAATTCTTTTTAAATTTCTGAACTTTACTTATATTATTTTGAAGTACTAAATTTTACACACTTGGGGAATTTTTCTTTAGACTCACTTTAAATACCCCTTTTAATTCTATATTGGTCTATATTGACTAATGTGTTTCAAAATTAGCTAAACAAAATTTTAGTGCATGCCCCTCTAAAAAAAATTTCTGGCTCCGTTGCTGATGATGTATATGAGATGCACAATGACTACGGAAAGGATGGCTATAAGAGAACTGCAGCAGCTGCTTTTGCTGCTGGGTCAGGGTCATATCTCTGCAGAAAAGAGCCTTGCTTAAGGACCTCATGCAAATGATAGAGCTTAACAAATATGAAGTATATAAAATGTACAATGACCACGGAAAGCATGGCTATAAGAGAACTACAGAAGGGATCGACAATTACGCCAGCTAAGTGTCTTCTCAAATTAACAAAAAACAAAAATTCAACTAACATTTTTTATCTTTCAGGAAGCAATTTGCTTTAATGGATACTTTAATATTTAACCAATTATTTGCAGTGATTGTAATTTGCAACAGTCAACTTTACATTCAGTAACAGCAACCCTTTGTATTAATGCGAGGTAGTGGAGTCTCATTCATGAGATCATTAAAAATGAAACGAAAGAATTAAAATCACGTCTCCGAGAGAAGTTGATTTTGAATTCTCATTACTAAATTCCAAACCAAATGGGTACTTTTTCCCTGAATTGGGTGCTCCATAACAAAAATTCCAGAAATTCTGAGTAACTTAACTCATTTGTAATTCAAATAAATAAAATAGATGAAATAAAATGAGATGCATAAATACCGCTACCTCAAGATGAACAATGACAATCAACAAGATGCCAAAGTGACTTGTGTTGGTATATAACGAGTTATGAGGAACGAGAGAGCCAGAAAATGCTTTGATCCTCACCTGAATAAGTTGTTGAGTGGTGTAATAGTTTGTTTTTTCTTTAAGCTCGTCAATTTTTGCTTGCCTTTCTGCCCTAAGCCTTTCCAAAGTCTTTTGATCCTTGCGGTCACCTAAAACATCAAGTGGTACCAAATAAATATTACTTAAAAGGCAATCTTATTGGTAAATGTGGAATACCACCTACAAGTTAAAGGGTGGAGATATCAAATTAATAAGACGAGTACAACGACAGAAAGGCACATATATGCACCCTCCACTGAACTACGGTGTTGTATAATTTGAAAGAATATTTACTGATCTTTGCTAGAGATCACAAATCCAAAATTCCGAACACTACAGGCATACTTGGTCATACAATAAGCGCTAATATGTTTAGCTAAACGCACTAAGTCTCATATATTAGCCATCAAAATCTATCATGGAAAAAAGCAATGTTAATAAGTTACTAGAAGCACTAACATTTCAACAACTTCATGGGAACATATAAATACTTGATAACAAATAGGTAGAGACCATTATCAGGCAAGTTAAAGAACTGCAACAACAGCCAAATAGTATGAACTAATTACTCCAAGGAAAGCTTAAAAAATTTATAAGTTTGTCCTAGCTTGTTTTTTGTTTTTGGCTTTTTTTGTTTTCCAATCAATTGAGACCAGCACAGAAGTGTACATCAGTAATTAAGAAATTATCTATTTCAAACAATAATAGAGGAAATTTACAATTAACTTTAATTTCCCAGCCCTGATTTAATTCCAAAATATGGAGGCTTCATAAAGTCCAAGTTTTCCTTTCTATTTGTCTCAAAATATTTTGAAACATGTTCCTTGCAAACACCATTAAAAAAAAAGTAATCTGAAACTATCAATTAGATTGGATCCACTTTTAGACATTGAAAAAAATCATTTTCCAAATACAGGCAAAAGAATAAAAATATCCCAAACCTTTAAACTCCACTAGAAACAACCTGAAAAGAACTAACCAGGGGCCAAAACAATATGAGAGATACACAAGCACTCAGCAATGTAAAAACAAACAGGGAAGAAGCTTTCGAGATAATAATAATAGATAAATTGGAACTGTCAAAAAAAAGGAAAAGTAATATTGTAAACATGGATGAACGTGGAAACAGACATATTAAAAAAAAAAATAAATAAACACCACATTTGGACACTTACACATCCTTGTGAAGCTTACAAATCCCGAATAAGCAAGAAAAGAGAAAGCAGGCAAAAGAAACATAGGCAAAACTCGAAATGCTCTCATCTTCCAATCCAAATCCGGTGTTCGTGTTGTTATAATAGCATAACTGACTGCAATAACCTGAAAATTAAAACAACTCTAAGCTCATTGTAGAAAGAAAAAAATAACTAGTGAAAAGACGGACACATGCTTAATAAACATCAGGTCATCAGAACTGCAGTGACATTCATTACACTTTGAAAAACTAGTGTTTGAGATAATTTCAGCTACAACTAGTGTTTGGTAAACATGCTTTGTGTCGGATTATTTCATAATATGTGCCTAAGCGAACTATTTCGTAAGAGGTTTTAGAAGTGATTAGCACACAATCCAATCAGTTTGAAAAACTGTTTTCAGAAAGCTAAAAGTCGCTTCCAGCTTAATGAGGATCAGAAATTTATGAAACAACACAGCAATACCAACTAGCCTTTAGATTCAGTAGACCTTTTGTTTAGCATAAAAAGGGCATGGTATTTCCACACATAAAACATGATAAATACATTTGGTAAAGAAAGCATCAAGCTATGCATTTTGGTAATTAGACCTTAATTCACTAAGGTATACATTGGTAGGAGTAAAAACAAGTTGGAAAAAGAGGAAATGTCATGTCAAATTGATGACATAACCAACACACTTCTAACACTCCCATAATAATTACAGAAAGAAACCCCAAAAAAAAAAAAAGCGAAAAGGGTACCTCAAAAATGACAGAAAATACGATAAAGTGCCTAATCATACGCCTCCAGGTTAGAGACCTCTTCTTCATTCTAGCAAGGACGGTAGCTTCTTCCTTAGAAATATACTGAAGGCGCTTCTCGAAGTCATCACCATGTATTCTAAAGATCCCATTCCAAATTCTGGAAAAAATCCCCTTCCGCTTCTTCTTCGCAACCCCAGTCGAAGTAGTAGTACTAGTATTACCCGTATCTTTCGTCTCACCATCTCCAACTCCTTTCTCTTCTGACATTTCTCTCTATCTTCTTTTCCTAAAGAAAAGAAAAAATCCCAACTCATAATCAGCAAGAAAAGAACCATAAGCTAAAGCTCCACCCCATACAAAGACTGATTAAAAAAATATCTCAGCTAATTAAGCAATAGTAAACAAAACCATAATANAACCCAGATAGTATTGAATCCATAAACAGCGGAAGAAACAGATCCAAAGATAATTTTGTCCATTATAGATTGGGGAAAAAAAAAAAAAAAGCAATTACCTTGATAGGAAAGTGATAATAATCGATCTGAGAAGATGGAAATGAATGTTTTTAAATGTCGTTCCTGTTGTATCGGATCTGATCTGAGAGAGAGAGAGTGTGTTGATGATAAGAATCGGAAAGTGAGTCCGTAGGAGCAACGCTATGTGATTGATGATGATGATGATGATGATGAAGAAGAAGACGACGAAGAAGAAGAAGGAGAACTCGACAAGGGTCTGTGGTGTGAATGATTTGATTGGATTGATGGAATTGGAAATTGGAAAGCTTTTTTGGTAAAATAATAAATTATATATTTTAGAGGGTTTCTTCGTTTTTAATAAAGAGAGACTCCACACGCACCAAACGCTGCGACGCTGTTTGAATTACAATAACACACGACCTTCATCGGCCCCCACCGCTCTCCTGACTTTTTCCTTTCCGTTTTTAAACCAAACGGAAAATTATAATTCCAATTTATGGGAAGTAAATGTGTTTATCAACTCTTTTCGGAAAAAAAAAAAAAAATCTGGTTTATAACATTAAAATATATATATATACTTTTTAGGGAAAAAATGTGTGTATCTAAACATTTTTTAGGTAACACAAATATGCTATTATTAAAAATAGAATACTATCACTTTTATATATTATCACTTTTATATATGTATTTTGACGACGTTTTATTCGATTTATACGTTATATTTTAGTTATTATCAATATTAATCTAATATTTATTATAAATTTATACAATGATATTAATTTAGAATGGTTAATTTACCAATATGATTTAATAAAATTATTCTTAAATTAATTTTTATATGGTTTATTTTTAATTTTTAATCGGCGAGCTGGTAAATTAATTGTTTTAAATTGGTTAAGATATAAATTTGTAATAAAATTTAAATCTAAAGGTCAATTTGATAATAACCAGAATATAAAGAATAAACCGAACAAAGTGTTAATATTATTCATGAAATCTTGTAATAACATATTTAATTGAATAAAAATTCCTCTACTCTAAGGCAAACTCGGCTACAATAGTACAATTTTATTAGCTTCACATATGCTAAACATATCATTAGCTGTAATATCTTGGAAAAAAAATAAATAAATAAACTAAATACATCAAACCACAGGTCACTAAACTCAAAATGGCATATTAGGTTAAATTAAGTGCTTGTCAATGCGTCCAACTCTAGAAATTAGAGATATAGGCTAATATCCTTTGCTTTCGAATTCTTTGATGATAAATAGACCCTTCATCTTTTTTGACAAATTTGCCATGATTTTGCCTTTTGTGTTACAAATTACAGCACCAATCCTGACTAAATATGTATGCACATTGTTGGCAGCATCCACATCTATCTTGAAAGCAGCCACTCGAAGGGGAGACTATTTTGTCTTTCTCATTCGTGATTCCAAAATACTATCTTTAGTACGAAGATCTACCTTCATTCTTTTAAATTCCTCTAAATATCTTTTCAATCCAATGAACAAAAATTCTTATAGTTGTTCTATAATAATAATAGCTATAATTGTCGCAAATACTTTTCTAGTTTGGCTAAATTGCATTTATATGGCCTATTAATTAAAAAAAAATGGTAGATGTAAATTACATTATATTATAGGATCGTTATCGAGTAGGTACTTTTTTACTTATTTATAAATATTTTTTTTAACTCTTGAATCATTATCTAATTGTTACAGTTATTTGAATAGTTGAAAAAAAATAACAATAATATTATTTAGTACACTTTTTTTTCACTTATTATCATAAAAAGACGTGCATAAAAAAACTTAATACCTATAATAGTTAAAAGAAAAAAAAAAGATAAAGATAATTACCTACTAGAACGGTGCCCATATCTATATATATATGGTTGCTAATCCAATAGGTATTTTTTTTATAGCCATTGGATCACCGTTAAATGGTGATCCAATGGTTATAATGAAGTGCTTAAAAAGACGAGCATCATTAATGTTTTTTCTCTCTCTTATTTTTTATAATAAAAAAATGTGCATGCTAAATTTTCATTGGCCAAATTGATACCTATGCATAGGTAAAAAAAAATACCTACTAAATTGGTGTCCTATATATATATACCATTTTATTGATTTTAGAAAATATTAATTAGGTTTTCAACAAACAGTCTAAAATTATGACACATATCATTTTAAACAAATAACGATTTTAGTAATTTAAGAAGTAAAGTTAAAACTCTCAATAATTGAGGGACATATTGAGGCATTACACATAATTCACGGAATAAACATTAAATAAACCGTTTTGTTAATTATTTGACAACTTCTTTATGCAAAATGGTTCCTTTATGTTATCTGTTAATATGGCAATTACGTACTAGTACATTATGTTTCATCCAACGACTATTTAAACCAAAAACAAAACTGATTGTAATTTCCGACGGACTTCACGTGATACAATAATCACAATCGGCTTCTAGAGCAATATTGTAATAGTATTCGCCCATCTTTATAAAGAAAAATAAGAAAAATATCAATGATGCTATCTATCAATACGATATTGGATATTACACTTCCGTTATTCGCATTACCCAGTTTCCCATTCTTTGCATAAAAGAATAAAAACCCACTAAAAGAATAACAAACAACTAACTCTATCTATCTATTCAAGCAAAAAAGTAACTCTATTTATCTATTATTCTCCTTAAAAAAAAGTTCATGACATTAACGGTCCTAAATTATATCTGTAATACAAGTTTGTTCCTGAATTTGTAACCTATAGATGCTCATTGAATTATATAATTATTACAACAATGATCAGTTTGTCATAAACGGTTAAATGTTTAGAAATAAATCATTATAAAGCACACGATTCGATAACTGTGGTCAAAATAAAATTCTGAATTTTTAACTTATACAGTAAACTACAAAGAGTTATGCATTATTGTAGCAATGATTATTTTTTTCCATAAATTATTAAATTTTTAACAAAAATGAGTCTCGTACAAAGTGCATAGTTTAGTAATGGAAAAAGTTGTTAAATACCCGTTTTTAAAACTATATTTTTATAAATACCCATTTTTTACTTTTATTTAATAAATACTCATTTTTATGTTTTTTTTTAAAGAAATGTAGACCACAACTGTTTTACTCATACTCATGAAATGTAAACCACGGTATACATTTCATGCATTAAATGTAAACATCTACATTTCATATATAAAAATTATACAAGAAAATGGCACATATTTTAAAATATATACCGTTCATATTTTATATATGAAATGTATACATCATGAATAAAATTTACGTTGTAAATATGTACCATAAAAATGAGTATTTTTGAAAAAAAAATTAAAAACGGGTATTTATGAAAAAAATTTTAAAAAATAAATACTAGACTTTAATTTCTCTTTAGTCATTATTGCTAAAATTGAGATTCTAATTCATATAAGTAAATAATGTCCAATTACATATTTTGTCTATGATTATTTTTTATTAAAAAATTAATAATTTGTGATAACGAGTCAAAAAATTACATAATTTAAGAATCAAAATTATGTAAGTCAAAAATTGGAGTAGCAAAATGTTACAATACAAGTATAATATTTGGACATTACTGAAAAAAATAACCGACTCTGCAATCTCCATTATTCTCATCTCCCGCGCCGCTTCAAAGCCTCCTCGTCCCAATTCCTTTTAGCCGACCCGTGTTGATAGCTTCCGCGTATTTGAGGTGTCGGTTCAAAAATTGTATATTTCAACTCTTTTGAATAATAAGAATAATAATTTTGCCAAAAAAAGAATAAAAATAATACAAATTCCCCCTCCAAAAAAATGATAATTATTAATTACACAGTCTTTACGTACACATGAAGTTTAGTCGTGCAAAGAAATAAAAATTAATGAATTTCCAATATATTCAGATATTTTTCCTTTTTTCTCTCAATTTTTTTTTTTTTTAAATTGGAAAGAAAAGAAATGAAAGTACTCTTTTACCCTTTACCTAGAGGAGGAAGAAATGAAAAGAACATGCACCTTTCTTGAGAAGCAAACCATTTCCATTTTGCTTTTCACCTCAAAATTCCTCTTGCTTGTGGGAGATGCAAATGGATCTGAGAGAAACTTCCCTTCCCTATCTTTTGCCTTTTCTTACCTACCAAAAGGATTGTAAATTCCCTCACTAGGCAATTTTAGTAATGCTTTAATTAGTTTAAGCCTGTTCAGTTTGCTTCTCATAGGCCAATCTAGAGACCCAGCTTAGATTGTTCAATAAGTAAAAATGTATTTTTACCAAACTTCTGTTGTTTACAACTATCCAAGAATGAAAAATCTACACTAAAAAAAATTCAAATTTCCGGGAACATCTTCCTCGATTCAATTTTACCGAAGTTGAAAAACAGAATCCAAGAATTCTCCTATCATTTCTCATGCAAGTCTTCTCCAATTCTTTAGAGATGACTTCTTGGTTTCCAATTCTTCTACGAAAAGCATTCAGAAGACAGTGGCTAACCATTTCTTTGACCTGCAAAGTAGAGTATACACTACATATTTGTCTGCATATCCTTACGGTGAACAGAGGACAATCCGGAAGTTATCTGCCTGTTGCAAGGAAGCAACACTCTGTTAGCTTTCGACCATAAACTTCAGCAAACAACAATACCACATCCAGAAGAAATATGATGTTAAATGACAACATGTGTTGGGTTCTATCTCTGGTGTCATAGAAGTCCAATAATATGAAACACAATTACAACTGGCATTCTGTGGTGCAGCAGACAATACAACCAAGAGGCGAAATATACACCCCAGATAGAGAGAGTGGGGGAGATCCTGGCCAGCAGTAGAGGAAAACAGCTTAGGTTAAGGGAGATTACAATATCAACACCAAAGAGTAGAATGTGAAGGGACAATGCAAGCAAGCAACAGTGAATGTTATGCAGCAGACTAACAATACCATGTTGCCCAAGTCCAGCCAGCCAGGAATTACTCTCAAGATGGACAGTTTCTTTTTTAAGTACAGAAGTTTCTTAAGAAAAACACAGAAATTGGCCGTTCTCTAAGGGTGACAATCCCTAAGTTCTGAAAACAGTTTAAGTATGCTGACTTTCTTGAACGTAGATTATTATTTTCTCGAAATCATATATTTCTGACCAGGGAAATACCTTTGTCATTGAAAACTACTTGTATCTGAAGAGATTTTTACTTAAACTTTTGTTCTGGGGTGGGAAGAGAAATGGCTCGTTATTGAACAAAAACCTTAATAAGAACTTACTCTAAAGGAAACGACTACTTTGGCAAAATAACTAAGTAAATGTGAACAAACTAGAGAAGAAAGTGTCACCCATCAAGTTAAAAGAATAATCTTATAGTTTCTGCTGATGATTATTTTTAAAAAATGACTTGATGTAGATATACATCAATTATTCACCAGTCCCCCAAATATGGTAAACGTCTAGCAATCAAATAAATTAGTCCACTTTCAGTTTTTCATGCTGTGAACCTCAAATAAAAGTCAGATATCGACATAACAGTAACCAGTTGGGAGTTCCGAAATGAAACAAACCTGAACAACTATAAGGACAGCCTTCCACAACCAGTTGACTTACTGACCCCTTCATAGTCGATTCATTAGGGTCAGGGATGGTGTCAGAGAATTGAGATTTCCTTGCTAATCCTCCTTTTGGCCTCTGCGATTGTTGTTTGCCCAGTCCAATCGAAAATTATCCACCAATATCCGGACATCATCACACAGAGACGACCTAGATTTTAAGATCCTTGCGTCAATCAGCACTTCACGAGTACATAGTGAAAAGATACGACTTAGATGAGACATGGTCAACTCTATTCGAGCCCCCACGTTAAGGAGGATGAGGTGGAAGGAGCAGGGTAATATTAGCCCATCTGCCAAATATATTGCAAGATTTTGCAATTTACTGTTAGTACATAAACTAAAAGTATATTCCAGAGATAAATTAATTTACACATAATTAACTTTCACATCAAGCGTGCACTAACAAGATATTTTGGTTACTATGGTCATACCACCCTAAAGAAAACGCTGGAGGAAACAACAGTCTCAAAACAGTGGTTTCATTATCCTCATTTGATAAGGGGGCAGGAATTCAAACTGCATACACCAGCATTGGTGGTCAATGTGGCTACTAGACCACTAATGTTGGTTCACTATTTAACTCTTTCTTTTCAAACATAATAAGCAAGACCACATAATTTATATGCAATATGTAGATAAGCATGCTGCAAAAATCAAAACAAAACCAATCTATGTTTTGAAAGACTACCAAATTCAGCATATTACCTAAGAACATGACATAATTGCTTCTAAGAGTTACACCAGAACGTGACATAATTACTTCTAAGAGTTGGACAATGAAAACCCTAAAGTCAGCCAAACATTGTATCCGACAATCCGAGTATATGATAAAACTAGAATTGCATAAGATGTTTCCATTCCCAGTTTCGAAATACAAATTAGGTGTAGTATCAGAAACCAGCAAATGGAGTACATAGAATGGTACATACATACCTCTTGGAAAGTCAATAAAGATTCCTAGGAGTGTAGGACAAAATGCATCGGTGGAAGGGATTCCCTCAAATTTGGAGACAAGAAATATGGCTTGCAACCCATAATGACCTTATATCTAGAAGTATATTTCCAATCTTCTTTCTATTCAGGAGAAACTCATTTTTCACTTCCCAACCACTTTTTGTACAGCTCAAATGCCATGTCGGGTTCCCTTATTTTGCAGTACTTCCTGATAAGTATCTTATATGGAACATGATCAATTGGTAAACCGGACTCCAGCATCTTTCCAAAAAGTTCTTCTGCCTCCTTTATATTACCCATGATACAATAACCCCTGATTAATTCCGTGTAAATTATCATATCTGGTTCATATCCCATTCTCAGCATTTCATCATATAAGTGAATTGCACGACGAAGGTAGCCTGATCTACAAGCAGCACCTATCAACAAACTATAAGTAACCACATCAGGGGACAGACCAGAGAAAAGCATTTCCTGTTTGAGAGAATATGCATCAGTAAGGTTTCCTCCCTTTACTTGTGCATGAATCAATGCATTGTAGGTAAATACATTTGGTCGAACACCGCAGGCCAACATCTGGTCTTTAATGTAGAAGGCTTGACTAATATCTCCATATCTTCCAAAACAATCAATAATAAGATTCCATATATGAGTGTCAGGCATCATTGACTTCTCTAGCATACCAAGAAAAAGCTCATTAGCTCTTACGACAGCTCCATGTATACATAAGCCTTGAATAATCATTTTGTATGAAATTTGATCTGGAGCAACTCCAGTTCTAGACATAATGTTGTAGATATAAAAAGCCTCCTCAAATTTTCCTTCTTTGCAAAGAGAACTTATTAGTGTATTGTATGTAAAAACATCTGGAGATAACCCTCTTTTAATCATTTCAGAAAAGTATCCATAAGCAAGTTTCATCTCTCCACTCAAACAGAAGCCATGTATAACGGCATTATAGGCAACAACATCTACTTGGCTGTTCATTTGAACCACATCGTGCCAAAGACTAAGAGCCTGAACCATATTCCCATTTTTAAAATAACTATCCATAAGTATAGTCGAGGTAATCAAATCTGGTGTTTTATTATCATCCCTATCACTTAATATATTATCAAGAAGCTTCGTAGCATCATTCAACAGCCCTTTCTTGCACAGTGCATGCACAAGTATGTTATAAGTAACTCTATTAGGCCTAATACCACTATTAGTCATAGTGGAAAACAGGTACAGAGCTTTATCCAAATTATTAATGAGGCAATAACCCTTAATAAAAGTGTTGTAAGTGGCACAGTTGGGAAAAGGACCCAATTCTAGCATGTCTCTAACTAGCCAATCTGCCTTCTCCAAGTCACCAATTTTGCAGAGTCCATTCAGGATATAATTGTGCGTAACTACATCAGGAATAACACCTTTCTGCATCATCTTTCTTCGAAGATAGAGTGCTGTTCCCAGCTTACCATCCAAACATAAATCTCTGACCATCGTGAAATATTCCTGGCAATTAGCTTCCTTGGTCAAGCCCAAAAAGCTCATTTTCGCCAAAGATATGCTTTCCCTGCAAAATTCACATAATAGACAAAGCATGTCAAAATTTTCAAAAATGTAAACGTTTGAGCTCATTATAGACTGTTCGAGATTTAAAATCTACAGAACGATGATTGCCAAACTTCACAGATTCTAAATGGAGCATAACTGAGAAAGTTAGCCACATATTATGATATAACATTCAAATCAACAAGGAGAGGCAACGTAAATATTTTTAATAATTGATGAGCATGAATGCATGATATAAAATTACCAACTGAGTAGGACCTTTCTCTTTTTTCATACAGTACCATAAAGAAGCAGGAAGGAAAGACAAGTGATGATAAAAAGGAGAAAAACATAAATTTATCAATCACAAAGCAATCTAGTTCTAATAACCTCCAAGTATCAGATGAAGTAAATAACAAAAGCCTAACTGGCACCTTTGTGCCTAATGCCAATGCCTCAAATAGGTAAAAATGCAAGCAGTGGTAGAATGATAATGTCCTCGCAATGCTGTTTAAAAAGAAAGCAGTTCCAAAATCTACAGCATCACAACTTGACAGATGCATCATCACCAAAATAAAACACAAATACCACAAGTTTATGTAATATCATTTAACTGGATCCATCATTGAGTATAATCTCATTTAAAATTGCAAACTTTAGATCTCAAAGAGAGCAGGAAGGGAAAAATCAAAGCGTACCTCATTGATTTTAAACGATCCAAACTTTCCTTTAGCATTGCATCCAACACGTTGAAAGCTGCATGAGGATCTTGTTCACCACTAACATCATTCTTTCCCGAGAAAAAATCCTCAGCACTCAACTGGTAATTTCCCCCCAGTTTGATAATAATTTCTTCCAAACTAGAAGGAAGTAAACCCACATTCCCGTGAGTCCTTCACATATATGTTACAAATCACGGGAAAACATGCTGGAGTTTAGAAATATCTTCTAAAATAAAAACCCCTCTGCTAACCCTTAGTCAAAGAGGGACAACAAAAGAGACAGCATTTTGTACGTAAGTAAATCAACAAACAAGGGCGAACAGTTCATCAATATGCTGCCTTGTTTCTTAGAAGTGCTTCGAAACTTGGTCATGTTTACTAATCCGTAACGAAAAAAATCGTAAAGGGAAAAGATTTGCACAGGCATGAAAAAGTATCAAAAATTGAGTAGTTTGTTCCCAATTTTTTTTTTCCCCAGGTCCACTAATTAACAATGATTCACCAAAACTTGTTTCCTAAATGTATAAGCAAACATCCCATCTCCGTTCCCAGATTTTTAAGTTAATCCATTTTCTGACTACCGTGTGAGGTTCAATCATCTCAAATTACGAGTATGTGCTATTATTACTTAGCATAATATAGCAATTGAGTCCACATTGTCTAACTAAAGCGACCTACCCAATCAAGATGGGATTTTTCTCTTCTTTTCTTTTCCATTCTGCTACGGTTTCTCGGCAACCAAACAGCTTAGAGAGAATAAATAAATAAATAAACAAGACTGACCTGGCGCCTGCATCATTGCAGGGTCGAGAGTAGAAAAAGTTAAGAAAAATCTGAGCAATATTGTGCTTGATGGAGTCGATTGTTCGATTCAGATTTCTCAGAAAGACGAAATGGGATGGCGATGATTCTCCACACGCAATTAATAACTGATGCCAATCACCCAAAATAGTTCAAATACACAAAACTATACACATATATTTACTATACAAATATAAGAATATATACACACATATGGGTGTATATACATTAACTGAAGAGAGATTAGGGATAGTGATATTGACTAACCGCCATTAGATAGATGCTCTCTCCGTATCTCCGACTCAAAGACAAATGTAAAGACCGTGAAGAATAAGAAGAAGAACAATTGGAGGAATTTGTAGCTTCTTTGTCGTCGTCGTCGTCGTCTTCTTCTTCGTCCTGAACTGACTCTGTAAAAGCGGCGTTATCGCCCTTGCCTTCAAATGCAAAGAAATTAAACTTCTGTAAGTACAAAACGGTGTCGTTTATTTTATATTTTCACATCTCTCTTCTTTTTCTTTTTTTTTTTTTAAAGTTTTAATTCAATATCCAAAAAAAAAAAATAATAATTCATTTAATTATTATATTTTCACATCTTTTTTTTTTTTTTTAAGTTTTAATTCAATTACCATAAAAACAAAAA
>JXTB01000036.1:837419-1028931 GCA_002914805.1 Parasponia andersonii
CATTTAATTATTATATTTTCACATCTTTTTTTTTTTTTAAGTTTTAATTCAATTACCATAAAAACAAAAACAATTCTTTTAATTATTGACATGACAAACTAAGGTCATCTACGACCATGATCATTTATTTTGGATTAATCAAAACTCTAAAATAAAATAATTTTGTTATTTATTTTTTTTCTATCTCTGACTCGTTACTCCAAATATTATACTAAAAAGAATATCTTCTTTTATCTTTTACCCTTAACTATTCTTGAATATTTTTTCTTAAAATGAGATATTTTTGAAAATTAGATAAAAACTAAAAAATAAATAAAAAGTAGCACACTGCGCTATTGCTACATGTTACGTCATTAATGGTTCAACACTGCAATTCATCTCCACTTTGGTGCAACACATACCACGTCGTGTGGCTGGAGCTCTCCTCTACGCCATTTTAGGTGCAAAACTCTAAAATAGAGTTCAGTTGGAGATGACTGAAAGGAATTCACAATTTTGTCACAAACTATCATATGTTTCTTGGATTTGCATATAAGTACCCCATTTGGGTAGTTGTTTGCAATAGTATCCCTTTTGATTCTCATGTACACATATATATTTTTTTCATTTTAATCTTTCTCATTCCATTTTTGCCCTTCCTTATTATCCCTCTCCTTTTTTTTTTTTTCCCCTTTCTCGTCTTTTTCAACTCTGTCCAACAAGATCAGCATTGGGATAGTCAGAAGACTCAGTACTATACTAATATTGGGTCATGATCTTGAAGAAGTTGAAGAACATAAAGAAAATATTGACCAACAGTGACAAATTTTGCCACATCCGCCAGATTTAGGTAAATCTTGCCACCAGTGTCCACCACCAATTTAATGGTGTATGATCTACTTAGGCAAAAATTTCGAAAGCTTGAAATATTGAGTTGACAATAGCGAAAGAGTTAGATATATAAGATTGATGTGTAGTTCTTACGAGTTACCGATACCAGGATTAGACCATTAGTTTCTATTTTTTTTTAAAAAAATCTATTCTTTATATCAATTTTTGTTCTTTAATCAGTGTATTTTTTTACATTGCATTTTAACGAACATTATTCGTTGAGTTTATACCTTTTGTTCTGATTATTATTAATATTGACCTTCAAATTTGGAACTTGTAACAAATTTATATTATATGTGAGTTAAACACTAATTTTAACCATTATGTTTATCAAAATACACTTAAAAATGTAAGTATATAGTTTTTAAAAGAAATCACATTTAAAACACGTATAAAATTGATAAACAATTTTATAAATAATATTTAAGTTTTTAGGTTTTTTAATTTTATATTATTTTTTAAATATTTATTTCTTTAGCTGTTTATTTTAATTATTTTTAAATTAAAATTAATTATTAAAAAATATATCTTTAAAATTTAAAAGGGTATTTTGGTAAACTCAATGGTCAAAATTGGTGTTTAACCCTAACAAAGTATAAATTTGATACAAGTTTCAAATTTGGAAGTAAATATTGATAATAATTAAAACATAAAATATAAATTGAATAAACAGTCAAAACGCAAGGCGTAAAATTATAGTTAACCTTTTTTTAAATCCATACGTTTAAAAAGCCAAACATATACCATTTATTTATTTATTTTTATTCATTTTATGATTTAATCCATTCTTTTAGTTTTTAATCCATTCATTTAGTTTTTTATTCAAACAAAATAACCAATATACCATTGATTTATTTTATCATTTTGCCTAAATGAACTAAGTAGAAGTGGCAAAATGAGCCGCCAAAAATGGGCTTGCTCGAAAATTTGAAAAAGGAGGCCATCACGGCTTGTAGGTCTACTGGGCTCCTAGGTAGGCCTTAGGTGGGTCGAGCCGATTCATTCTTGGTCCTCTTTTAAAAAAAATAAAAAATTATTAATTAAAACTATTAGAAATTTAAAAATAAAATTTATAAAAAAATAAATAATACGTTATATTTTTTTTCTATTGATAAAAATTTAAAAATAATTAAATAAATTATAAGTATATAAGTTAAATAATTGATAAAAAAAAAAGTTTAAAGCAAAAATTAGATTGAAATTTGAAAGAATAAAAAAAAGAATAGTGAAATTTGAAAAAAAAAATTTTAAAAATTTTAAAATAAGAAAAAAAAATCATTTTTGACTGGCCAGGCCAGGACGGCCCATGCGGGCTAACCCGATAGGTTGGGCTGAGCCAATCCAGTGGGCCTAAATATAAAGGGCCAACTTAGCTCTATCTCTAGAGTCGGGTCGGCTTTACTATGTCTAGAACTAAGTAACTAATTAATATACCACTTATTTACCATTTCTTTTCTTAAGTAAATTATGCTAACAATCAGATATATCAATAATATATACTAATAAATTAATTATACAACGGTAAACTAACTATTTATAATGGTAAATAAATTATATACACTAGTAAATCGATTTTATACAATGGTAAATTAATTATATAACCCAATAAATCAACTATATACATTGGTAAATGAATTATGTATACTAGTAGATACATTATATACGCTAACAATTAATAATTTATACATGTATATTATTGTTTTTTTGATAATTAGGGGTAAGGAGAATTAAAGTCGATACCTTAGTATTGGAGGTAAGGTGTGGTTACCATTCAAGCTAAGCCTGCTACCACGTACATGTATATTAATTATATACTATAATGAGTGAATTATATGCATTAGTAAATTAATTATACGTATTGGTAAATTAAGTATATGCTATAGTAAATGAATTGTATATATCGGTAAACTAATTATATGCTATGATAAATGAATTATATATACCGGTAAATTAATTATATACTATATTAAATGAACTCTATATGTTGGTAAATCAATTATATTACTATACATGAATATATCAAATTAACTTACCTAGGGGTATAATGGTAAACTCTCATCATTTTAAAAAGAATATAGAAATCAACAAAAATAAAAAAGAATATTTATTAGCACATAGCTTAGAAAAGAGACCTGTAGTACAATTTTTTCTTCTTTTTATTCTTCTTTTGCATTTATTTTAGCATTTCTTTGGCATGGTGCTTTTAAGTTTTCGACGAGATTTTTGATATTGTGCTAAACAAATTCATCATTTATTTGAAAATTTTACAATATATAATTTATGGGCCATAATTCAGTGGGTTTTTTTACCTATCTATAAGCATTTTTTTTTAGCCATTAGATAATAATCTAACGGTTACAATGATTTGAGTAATTAGAAAAAAAGATAATAATAATAAATATATATTACTTAATATTCTTTAATAAATACACATTACTTAATATTCTTTCTCTTTCTACCTTTTACCGTGGAAAAATGTATATGGCGAATTTTAATTGGATAAAACAATACTGATAGATGAGTAAAAAAGAAAATACCTACTAGATTTATATGTATTTTTTTAACTGTTGGATTATTATCTAACGACTACTATGATTTGAGTAGTTGGAAATAGCAATTGATAAGATCATATAAGTCTTTCCCGTTAAATGTATGGCCACGAATCGTGATCCAAATTTTATAAATTGTGTTTAAAATGTAAATTGTTTAGAGAGGTGTGATTCAAAAATTTTATTTACTTAAAAGTATTTTGTTGATTTTTTTTGTTAAAGAAGCGTTAGTGGTTTTTTTTGGTAATTATAAGAGTTGGCAAACCTTAAAGTAGTGTTTCAGTTGATGAAATGGCAATTTTTAGAGGAATCTATACCTAAGGGATCTACTAAATCTTTGTGATGAAAAATAAGATTCACTCATTAATGTTTTCAAAACTAACCCTAATTATCGTGTCACATATGTAAAATTACTCAGATACTCTATTTCTTCAACAAACTTTAAACTACTTTAGCGGCTACCATTGGTCCTGATCCCGATCCCACCGGTCACTTTTCTCGGTTGTTCCGATCATTTTTTAATCGGTGGCCAGAAAATTTCGACCTCAATCGAAATTCGACTGGGGTTAAGTCACCGTTCGATCGTAGTTAATCAATTCGATTGGGGGTCGAAGCCACCGGTCGAAATTTTCGATTGGCATTCGACCGTAGTTGAAAAATTTCAACTAGTCGAACATAGTCGGCCATCTTCCCGGCATCGCCTCCTCATTTTTTATTTTTCCAACTTGGTCAAAAATTTTCGACTAAGGTTGAGTCAGTGGTAATTTTAGAACCTCGAAATATTCATTCAATGACATGGTAATAAAAGTCCTACTTTTGTAAATTGTTTATAAGTTGTCCATTTTTTTCATCACATGTATTAAAAGAGAGTCAAAATTGATAATACCCCCAATTTTTAGATAAATTTATTCCTTCCTTGGTTTCACCAAAAAAAAAGAAAGATGAAAGAATAGTTATTCCATCAAATTACTTTAAACCCTATTCTTAAAAAGGATTGAGGTACTTATTTCATTCTTGTGAAATTGAATAAATTATTATTTTTTAATATTATTCCTTAAATATAAAGTATATAAAAGTATTTTAGTGCTTATGTCAATTTTCAGCTTTTTAATTAAGTTATTTAGGTGAGTTTGGATAGGTAAAATGTCATTAGTGATTTAGTCATGACAAATAATGCCTATACAAATGTTAAGTGTCCATATTTTTATGAAAATGTCTTTGATAATTTTGACTCGATTTCTAGTAGTGTCATAGTGTTATATAATGGGAATCACATAATTTGTGATCACAAAATTGTAACTTTTTTTAAGGCTAATCAATGGTCATAAATTGTATGACTCTCTATCACACAAGATTACATATAACACTATTAAAAAGGTTATTTTTTTTAAAACACTATTAAAAAAGTAAGTTTAATCCAAATTACTATTACTTATGTCAATTTCCCATATGATAATGGAAATAGTGATATTGATGTTGGTTATTGTGTAGATTTTTCTTCTTGAAAGCTTTTGTGGATAACTTAATTTCATGTTCTAAATCAATTTAGAAACATTTAACAAATATTTTTCCCCATGTTTATTGTCATTATTATTTTTAATAAACGAGAGAAAAGTTGATAGTTTCACCTTTATTGATTTTGTAGGTAGATGAGGTTCCAAAAAAATAGATCTCTCTTAATCGCTCATAAACATTTAAATTTAGGACAATATATATATATATATATATATATATATATATATATATATATATATATATATANAATTTAAGTTACATGTAAATATTTGTTGGACTGATAAATTCAAGTTACATGTAAACATTCAACTACTTGCATGGATAACAAAAATACTTCATTGCGAACTGTAGAGACTGAATTCTACAATTAATTGAATAAGAGGCTAATAGTCACCACGAAATTGATAACTAGAATTCCTTGGGACGCCTAGGGTACCTATAAAAACGAGACTCCGACGTTTAAGTCAGTAATAATATGAATAAATTAATTCTTAAGAATCCACATGTATTTATAGGAAAGATATTTCTCTTTTCTAGGATTCCTCATAATTATCTTATGAAATTAAGTAATTAAGTGATATCAATATATACTTACCTAATTTATCATATTTAAAATAGGATAACTATCTTATTTAAATATAACTGAATAATAGATATGCTTACCTTAACAAGATTGATTAGAATCTCATTCAAATCAGATACTTACTAGAGCTTCCCCAATAACGCTGACTCTAAATTGGAGCCGTACCTTTACAGGTCAGCTAAAAACTCCAACTAGCTCATTAGTTTCCTACTTAAACCACTTTTTCCTTTTGGACCACCATGGACACGTGGATAAATAAATTTAGAGGAACGAAATTCAACTCTAACAATCAGCCCGCACTCCTCAGTTGAACTTCATTAGAACTCGAGGAGTAGATATCTACTTATCGTCCAACCTCTAAAGCCAGACAATGATATTCTAGTCACCGTTCTCGACATCACCATTTTTTTAAAATGTGAACTAAGTAATCCTAAAAACTCGAATTTAACCTTTCACATAAAAAATACATTATGTTGTTTTTATTTACTATAATTAAATAGTCCTTAATTAACTCCAATGCAACAAGCTTATTATAAGGAATCTCAAACTAACCAAATAAATTTTAGATTTTAGTATTGCATCTTAAAATTTTAGACCTTGTCATTCACTCACTTATTCGAAAACTCACGTTGCAACACTTAGCTTTAACCTAGATTTTAGTATTCTGTATTGGCTTCAGCTAAAAGATTCTACACTCATTCGCCCAAGAATTATGCCAAATTTGCTCCCACTTCCAACAAGTATGCTAAATTTGCTCCTGCTTCAATGATCATGTTAAATTTGGTCTAACTCCAATGAGCATACCAAATTCATTCAGCTCCAACAAGCATACTAATTTCAGTCCAACTCTAAACTTGAACATATTAATGTCATCCTAGTTGAAACTATTCGAACAAGTAAATTTTACTTTACCCAAAATCCTCGAGCCATCAGATATTATGCTCACCAAATCAAATAAGACACATGTCACACTTTTATTGCACACTGAATTAAGGCATGGATTAAGGACTTAAAACTTTCCACTTGATTTCAACTATTATATGAAACAATCTACCCATTCATTCAAATTTCATATTTTGACTTTCCTCTTTATGGTCCTTGATTTGATTTTCCCTTAGATTTGAATTTCAAATCTAAAAGCTAGCACATCTCTCTATAAATATACCTTATCTCTATCTCTTATTTCCACTCAAAATTTTTATTCATACTCAAAGCACCTATTTCCTCCATCATATTTCCTCCAATGTTCTTTATTAACCAAGTAAGTGTTCTTCTTCATTCTTTATCTTGTTCATTTCAATTTTTCTTAACTTTTCATCTATGTTATTTTTTTTTTCTCTATCTTTTTTTTATTTGATTTTCTTTCGCACTATGCTTTGACACATGTTATTGGAGAATAGTATAGATCCAAACTTGCCAAACTCCTCATCTCACTCTTCAGCCTCTTCATCTTTCTCAAATATAACTAAGCTCTTGAAACTTTAACCGTCTAAATATGCTCCCGTTAAAATGTCAGACCAAGAAGACGATACCACGAAACTATTACAAACAAATAGACTAAATCTTTTGAAAAATCCCGCTTCTAAAATGGCCTTATCTCACTTAGAAAAAATAAAGATTCTCTATGACATTCCATCCTTGGTCCAACTTTGGCTTCTCAACTCCTCTGAACAAGCCAACACGAATGTTGAAGTTTGGATTTGCTTTGACGAGATAACTTTCAAGCTTGGTTTCCGATGTCTGCTCCCACTTTTCTTCTGAGATGTACTTCTCCACTTCAACATTTGCCTTGCTCAACTAATGCTAACTCCTTAAGGCTTCTATTTTTGATGTCTACTCCCACCTTTCAAGCCTGGCCCAAAGTTTTTAGAAAATGTCTTGTATTTCGTTGAGTCCAAATTTGCAAGCGGAACAAAAATGGTTTGCATTAATTTTTCAAAGTGTCAAATATGTTCATAGCAGTTCATTAGTTGACCAAGGCAAATGTTGAAGTTGAAAAGCACATTTTAGAAGAAATGTGGGAGTGGACATCGGAAACCAAGCTTGAAAGTTATTTCATCAAAGTAAGTCTAACCTTTAACATTCATATGGGCTCATTCGGAGTAGCTAGGAAACTGGAGTTGGACTGAGAATGGAATGTCACGGAGGATTCTAATTTTTTTCTAGGTGAGATAATTTTAGAACCGAGATTTTCAAAAGGTGTAATCTATGATTTTTTGGTAGTTTCGAGAGTTCATCTTCTTGGTCCAACATTTTAATGGGAGCATATTTGGATGGTTGGAGTTTTGAGAGCTTAGTTAGATATGGGAAGATGAAGAATTTGATGAGTGAGATGAGGAGTTTGGCGAGCTGGGATCTATACTATTCTCCAATAACATGTTTAGAGCATAGTACAAAAGAAAATTGGATGAAAAAAAAAAGAGAACTAAAAAAAAATCAAGGAACGTAGATGAGCATCTAAGAAAAATTGAAATAAATAAGATAAAAAATGAATAAGAACACTTACTCAATGAATAAGAACACTTACTCAGTTGATTTGGGACGTTTACATTTGAAAAAAAAGCTGACATTATTAAGAGCGGTATCTGGAATATTATTGCCTGACTCTGGAGGTTGGATGATAAGTAGATGCCTACTCCTTGAGTTCGAGTGAAACTCGACCGAAGATTAGGGAGCTAATTATTAGGGTTGAATTTCATTTCTCTAAATTCGTTTGTCCATGTGTCCAAAGAGGTCAAAAGGAGCAAGTGATTTAAGCAGAAAACCAATGAGCCTGCTAGAGTTTCTAGCTGATATGTAAAGGTACAACTTTAGTCTCTGTAAGGTACAACTCTAGTCTGGAGTCAATATTATTCAAGAACGCTTTTGTAAGTATCTGATTTAAAGAAGATTCTAATCAATCTTGTCCAAGTAAGCATATTTATTATTTAATTGTATTTAAATAAGGTAGTTGTCCTATTTCCAATAAATACATATGGGTTTTCATAAATTGATTTACTCACACCATTACTGATTTGATTTGAGCGTCAGAGTCTTTTTCTTACAGGTATCCTTAATATACCAAGGAGTTTCGGTTTTTCTTACATGTATCCTTAACATCCCAAGGAGTTTCGGTTACAGGTTTTGTTGTGAGCATTGGCCTTCCGTCCAATCAATTGAAGAATTCGGCCTCTACATGATCCACCGTTACAAATTGTCATTGATGCAAATTATTCTTTGAAGAATATCAATTCTTGATTGTCGTATCGAGTCTACTAACTATACTAGTGCAAGTTGACTCTTTATAGATACACTTAAATTTCCAAGCCCTTTGACCATAGAAACCTTTGTTCTTACAATAGAAACAAAATAAATGACAATAATCCAAAGCATTCTTCTTAGATTATGAAAAAAGAGAAGAAGAAGAAGAAGCAATATTATTGTTTTTCCCTCTAAATTTTAATTTATCTTCTCTGCCCTCTTGTTTGTCTATGCCCGAAATTGTTTTTTCTGGCGGCGAAAGCCATTTCTCGGTTTTGGTACCTGGTAGTACTCCCGAACTTGAGAGGTACGACTTGCTCAACGTATGATTTTCCAGGAAAGTTCCTTCTATCTTTTGGGAGTGATCGCAATTGTGGCAACCAATATGCTACATACTCACCTTCAGGATCATATGTCTGCGCCTGGAAACATATTAAGTATTATCTTTAGCACATGTAAGTGAAAAGTGACTAAAAGCTCTTTTATCCTCTTCAAGCCACAAATTCTCTTTTCTAGACTAGGTTTTATATCACAAAACTCTATCAAAACACCGCCTAGAATCACAAATGCTAAATGACTATTATCATTCGAGTTCAAAACTTATTTTCTATTTAATGGGAGTTTGTTGGGTTTTCTCCCTTTTAAGCAGAAATGACCGGGAAGGTTCGACCAGAACTTCAAATATAGGTTGTCGTTCTGCATCAAGGCAAGCAACATTTTTTTTTTTTTTTTAGTTTATTTGTTTAGATAGTGAAAAAGAGGTTTGATCAACAAGAAACTTGCTAATATCAGCAAAATTTTGAACCATAAATTGACTTGATATCTACATTAGTCAGCCCCAGTCCAAGAAACTATCCAGTCTTCCACAGGTATTCGGAAATTTGAATTCAGGTCTTTGTTAGTCAAATCCTTCTGCTTGGAATAACCAACGAAAAAGAAAATAAAATAAAATAAGAGGCCTGAACGGACTTACTTGTTTGGAAATGCTGAAGTAGCGATCTTCTCTGGGGTCATTTCCGACTCCTGAATAGAAAAGGGCATATGATAAAATGTCCATTCAAAGATCTTATAAAGCACAACGTCAGAAAATACGGTATATATTTGGCAATTGCAGATCAACAAGCAACATGCCCCCTCGAAATTGTCCTGGTTTTTCACTTGGTAATTAAGTTTGACAAGTGTTATCAAAGATTCCCTGCCACACCCATCGTGGATTTTTTCTACTTCTACATGACATCAAAAAAATTCTCAGTTGCTCAACAACAATGTAGAATTACAAGTGTTGCACCACAATTTGTTATGGAGCTTTCTTGACATTCTAGCATGGCTCATTTAAACAAGAATTATTTCGGGTTTAAAATTGTTCTTTGGAGTCAAATAAGTAAAATCATATACAACCAGAGTTGTCTGGTATAATTATACAGGTAAAACCATTTTCTATAATCGTGGTCATCTTGCTGCCACAACTTATCCATGCTATTTGAAGAAAATTTACAAACATTGAAAAAAGGGGAAACCTATAAATTCAGGAACTCATGCTGACACATGGATGACACAAAAATACGCATAAAGCATTTTCTCAATAAGTAAATAAAAATTACCTGCTCCATAGGTCCAATTTCCATAGTTGGAGCATGGATCGTAGTCCAAAAGGCATGTCTCAAACCATTCAGCCCCCATACGCCAGTCAATTCCCATATCTCGTACAAGAAAGGAACACACAATCTGCAGAAAATTAGACAACATCCATCGTGTAAAAATCCTAACCGACAGTTTGCAAGATTCCAAAGAGAAGAATGATGGCATATAGTTTTACAGTACCGGACTAGCAATTCTATGATAGAAATTACTCAAATCGCATTCGCAATTACATTTCAAAATGCAATAAGGTTACCTGCCGTCCGCGATTTGACATAAATCCAGTTGTTGCTAGCTCTTTCATGTTGGCATCAATGAGAGGGTACCTACAAATTAAATAAGCTAATGTTTAGTACAATAGCGAGAAGCTTTGGTAAATGTAGTTAGCAAAAAAACAAAATAAAAAGAATGCAAAAGCTTCCTGGACTTCTTAATGGGACATGCATATAATTGTCTGAAGTTATTCTCCTTCCAAGTATACTCCTTAAAATAGGTTCGCAATAAAATTTCCAAACATAAACATATCACTAAATATTTTTACTATTTTTCTTCCTGCTTGAGTAATTGAAAACTAACTGAAAAGGCAGGATCTTACCTATGATTATTCATTTTTATATGTCCACGCTATTAAAGTCTTTTTTCAGTTATTTTGAGAGAGATAAAAAGCCTACCCTGTATTGCCATCTCTCCAGCATTCAAACAATTTGCTGTCTTGGCTCCATCTTTGCTCCACTTTCCTTGGTCCACCTAAGGAAAAAGGGTATCATGATACATGCAAAAGAGAATTGACGTGAAGCAAAATTTTCATGTCAATGTCAGAGGTTGATTTTATGATCAATAAGCAATAATGTGCTGTTGAAACAACAGTGAACATACAACAGATTAAATTTCAACATACAAAACATTGAGAATTGACAACAATTTCTACCTAAATGGAACAGGGCATTGCCATATTTGATTGATAGGAATCTGAAGTAGTCCCTCCATATTAGTTCAAACAAAACCCTGTTCATGTTAAAATAATGGTTGAAAGAAAATCCATGATAAGGTACTTCAGCCCATTAGGAAGATTGTTCTGAGACATTTAGAGGCTTTCATTTTGGTTTTAGCCTGAAAGGGATATATTGACAGTTCAACATGCCCATACTACTTCAAGCTAGAAAATGAATTCCAAACGATTTAACTGGGATAGAGAGACTACGATACCAGTATGTAGAATCATTTGCTAGCCTTTCGTTTTCATATCTTTTAACCTGAAGATAGTAATTGAAACCAAAGGAAAAATTAGTCTCAGTTTTCAGTATCTTAAGTACTTGTGCAAACTGTAACATAAAAAGAAAAAAAAAAAAAGAAAAGAAGAAAAGGAGGAACAACAATTGACCTCTTCATGTATTAAACGTGGAGAGAGACATCCTGAAGCAAGCCATGGAGAAAATTTTGTTGAGTAATCAGGTCCTAACATCCCGTTTCTGGTCTCTTTGTATTTCCTGAGCAAATCCTGAAAATACATGGAGAAAATGACACATTATTCCCAGCATTAATACTCCATGGAACATCTCGTAAACTATAGAATCTAAAGTTTGAAAAAAATCCTATAGTTTAAAATTAGAGAGGAATTTCTTTTAATTTTATTTATTTATTTTTTCTTAGATTCACCATTGACCTGTATGTTTTTCTAAATAATCCACTTGCTTCCTTTCAATAAATGTAGTAACAAAGCGCTCTTTTACCTCGTCAATGATGTCTCCAAAAAAAAAAAAAGAAAAGAAAAAAAAATAGAAAACAACAATAACAACAACAACAACTACTTAAGAGAAGATAGATTAACAAATAACAAACTACAATATATGGGATAGGATCCATTAATGGCTGTCTGGAATGTACTCATCTCAAATTTCATCATGATAAATGTTTGGGATTTCACCCATTCATCTCATACTGTTAAAATTTAATTATACATGTCTATCCTTTAAAGTATCCTAAACACTTAGGAGTTTAAGGCTAAGTTGAATTGACGAGGAATATGAATAAGTTATATTAGGAATCTATATGATTATTATTAATTAGACTATTTTAGGTTCATATAATTATGTTTTATTTAATTATTAAGTTTAATTTAGTTTTAAGTAATTAGTTTAATGTTTTCTTTTTATATTTGTTTCTAGAAGATGTCAGATTCGTAATTTTGTCTAAAAGCTTCTCTATGAATAAACTTTCCTAAGTTCATTATTTTTAAGACTTGATTAATGATATACAACTATTCAGAAATTTTTTTCTCTCTCTATAAAATTCTTCATTTTCTTCTCGAAATTTGTCTCTTATTCTTCCTAAATCTCTCTCCTTCTCTTCTTTCTCTCGCCTCTTCTAAATTTTCACTCATGTTCTACATCATTTAGTATCACAGTCTTGTTTAATTTCCTTAGAAAGTATCATTTCTCCACCGAAATCTCTCCAAATGTTTTCGTTGCTCTTAGTTTAGATTTTTTTAGCTATTTTCATAAAAAAAAAACTTGCTGCCTAAACTCCAACACAACAGGTTTCCGAAAAAAAAAACAAAAAATTTTAAAAAATATTTATACCAAAGGAAAACGGGTTTCACTTCTCCATCACCCTCCTTTCCTTCCACCACACCATCTCTACCACCTTCACTCCCATCACTTGTGAGCGCTACCCACTTCTACCAGCAACCTACCAGCCACCACAAGCCTCTAACGCTAGCATTGTCTTTGGTTGGTGTCGGAGCTAGCCAACTACTTCCGTCTTGTACCAGTCTATAACTTAAGTTTCAACCATTGTTTTGCAGGTTCCAACTATCACCAAACGTTCAGATCCCACACCCGCAAGTCAACACTTTCATCTTGAAGATTTTTGCACTTACACCATTGTTTGGTAATAATTTCTACTCTTGAAGATTTTTCTTACGGTTTTATTAGCTGGAAAATTCATGAATGTATTTTGATCCATTATAATTATTGAATATAAGTGTTCTAATTTATTCTCCATACTATTACTATAAACTATATAAGAAAAATCGATATTATCATGCTTCACAATATAACTGTGCTCTATATTATCCTCAACAATACTATAGCCACTCTAGTTATTACATTGAGGAGATAAGACACAATGATAATGTCATAAGAGAAGTTCCTACCTATGATGGTATTTCAGACCATAATATCTTTTTAGCTTGGGTAAGTGCTTTTGAGGGATTCTTTGACCATCATAATTTCACTGATGATCAAAGTATTTTTTTATGCTAGTTGGAAATTAGTTGGACTTGCTAAAGTTTACTAGAAACTAATACAATGTGAAATTGAACATTACTATCATCTGCCTATCACTTTGTAGGTTGAGACGAAAGAAAAATTGGAAACGGCATTCTTATATCAACTTATTGTTAGTCATATTCCATAAACTGAAACTTATTATAGCCAAACTATGGTTGATCCTGTATTAGTTTGTAGCCTTTGCAAAAATGTAGCCGTCATGAAAATTGATTTGGCCAACATTAGCCAACTTTGCCAAGACTTAACAGATGTTATTACCACTCCATATAAGCTGTTTGTAAAATTTCTATTAAGGGAGAGCTAAATCTATTGAGGGAGATGAGATAGTTGAGGAGCAAGAGATAGTAAAATCTGTTGAAAAAGATAATTCTGTTAAGGAACGAGTGATTGAGTCTAAATCTGTTGAAAAAGATAATTCTGTTAAAGAACGAGTGATTGAGTCTAATGAGAAAGATAATTCTAGTATTGTCGAAATCATTGTTACTTCCTTACTTTGTGATCCTAGTCCACATAAGTTTCCAATTCCTAAAGTTTCTCTTGGAACTAATGCACATTTATCTTTCTACCATGACTATTAGACTAGTTTTCAATGAGATAAATATGTTTATTTACCAAAATGTTCCAAGACCTCCTACGTTCTCTCCTATGTCTCTTATGTAGAGAAAGTGATTCAATTGTGTTGTTTACAAAATCTACATTTTTATCAAGAATCAAGACTTCCAATTGAAGAATTTCCTCCAATTCCACTTGTTGCTTCATGGTTTACCAAAGTTTTAACTCGTCAGAGTCGAGTTCTTGAACCACGAGAGAATGATGAGGAAAATGAATAAGTTATATTAGGAATCTATATGATTATTATTAATTAGATTATTCTAGGTTTATATAATTATGTTTTATTTAATTATTAAATTTTATTTAGTTTTGAATAACTAGTTTAATGTTTCCTTTTTATGTTTGTTTCTACAAGATATCACTGTCCTAGTTTTGTTTAAGAGTTTCTCTATAAATAAGTTCTTCTATGTTCATTACTTTTAAAACTTGATTAATGATATACAACTATTTAGAAATTCTCTCTCTCACTCTTTATCTAAAGTTCTTCTTCTTCTTATCTAAATTCTTCTCTTATTCTTCCTAAATCTCTCTCTGTCTTCTTTCTCTCATTTCTTCTAAAGATTCACACTTGTTCTACATCAGGAATAACGTGTAATTGAAAAGGTTGGAAACCTGACTCTTGATTGCATGAAAATATAGCAAATATAGCATGGGATAACATTTACTTAAAGTAGGACTCATTCTAATTGGTAGTTCTAATCGGTGGATTATATGGATCATGAACCATGTAATTAGAATCAGATTCGATTTAGGACTTTGGCATACAAGTTCATCTGTATATACAAGCTCATGCGACATCCATATTTTGAACACTTGGCCATAAGGTTATAAAGAGTGTGAGAGAGCTAGAGAGAGTAAGGGAATTCTCTTGTAGACTTAGTGAGAGTACTTTGAGTTTTCCAGGTAGACAAAAAACTATGAGAGTGTATAAATTGTTCTTTTTGTAGTGAAATGCTTATTGATGGTCTCCGTGGATATGGGCTATATCTAATAGCCAAACTACATTAAAAGGCGAACTTGAGGGTATCACTAGGTTCATTATTATACATGGGAGTTTTAAAAGGCGAACTTTATGTACTAAATGGGAAAGCCCTTATTGGAGAAACTGCAGTAACTACTGATTAAGAGTAATCAAACACAAACCGAATGCTTGGTCATATTAGTGAGAGGGGCCTACATGAATAATCTAAACAAGGTCTACTAGGAATTCACAAACTTTCGGGGATAGACTTCTGCGAGTATTGCATACATGGAAAGGCCTGCGAAGTGAAGTTTAGGAAGGGGATTAACAACACTAAAAGGATCTTAGACTACATTCACTCAGATCCTTATGAACCCACATGTGTAACTTTGATGGATGGTGGCAGGTATTTTTTGTCATTAGTTGCTCATTACACTAGGAGAGTTTGGGTATACATTCTAAAGCATAAGACCAACTATTTCGAGAGTTCAAACAATTGTTAGTGTTAATCGAAAACCAAACGGGCCGGAAGATCAAGAAACTAAGAACATACAATGACCTCGAATTCGGTGAAAACTTCTTTAAGGAATTCTGCAGCAATAACGGAATAGCACGACACCATATAGTAGGAGGGACTCCACAACAAAAATGGCTCGGCGAAACACATGAATGGAACCATTTTGGAGCAAGTAAGACACATGTTATCTACTTCTGGACTACCTAAAAGTTTTTGGGCAGAGGTAGTGTCAACGACGTGCTACTTGATTAATAGAAGTCCATCTATTACAATAGAGCTCAAAACACCAATGGAGATGTGATCGAGACATCCTATTAACTATAAAAGTTTAAGGATTTTTGGGTGTGTAGCTAATGCGCCTATGAAGTAGGAAAACTAGAACCTAGGGTTAAGAAGTGAATATTCTTATGGTATCCCGAAGGTGTAAAAGGCTACAAGTTATGGTGTATTGAGGAGGGTAATCAGAAGATAATTATAAGCTGTGATGTTACCTTTAATGAGGTTGAGTTGTAACATTCTTTGAAAAAAAGGTCGAATGTTGACAGGGATAACAAGGAAGCTAAAAAACAAGTTGAGGTTGAGGTGGAGCTAGTGAAGGTAGTCTCATACTGAGATTACGACACGGGAAAGTAACCAGAAGAATATGATTTACTGAAAAGGAGGAGCAACCTGTGGATAAGTACATTATTGCCAGAGATAGACCAAGGAGGGCTACGAAGCTACGAACAAGGTTCAGATTGGATTCTATAGTTTCTTTTGCTCTTACTGTTGCAAAAGACATAGTGGATTCCGAACCAAGAAGTTATATAGAATTTGAAGACAATGCGGAGTGGGTAAAAAGCTATGGATGAAGAGATAAACTCTTTGAAAAAAAAAAATTCAGACCTAGGTATTGGTGGACAAACCTGAGAGACAGAAACTAGTGGGATGCAAATGGATATACAAGAGGAAAGCTGGGATTCGGGGAATGAAAACATCTAGGTACAAAGCTAAATTGGTCGCTAAAGGATTCACTCAAAGGGAAAGAATTGATTTCAACAAGGTATTTTTTTCTTGTTGTTAAACATTGTTCCATTAGAGTTCTACTTTCTTTAGTTGCTTATGAAAATTTAGAACTGGAGCAAATGGATGTAAAGATTACTTTTCTACACGGAGAATTAGAGGAAACAATCTACATGCAGTAACCTCAGGGCTATTTGGAACCAGGGAAGGAGCACAAAATGTGTTTACTTAAGAAGTCTCGTTATGGTCTTAAGCAATCTTCTCGTCAGTGGTATAAACAGTTCGATGAATTTATGCTCAAGGAAGAATTCACAAGGAATGACCATGACAACTGCATGTATTTCAAGAAACTTGATAATGGTATGGCGGTATATCTACTTTTATATACGAATGGCATGTTGATTGCAAGCAAGGATAAGATGGAAGTAGATCGTATAAAGCAACAATTCTATGGTGAGTTTGAGATGAAAGATCTAGGACCGACCAAAAGGATCATAGGGATGGAAATTACGAGAGATAGGAAGGATGGTATTCTGTACCTATCACAGGAAGGATATGTGCACCTATTGATCAACATTTCAAGCTTTCTAAGGATAATTCACCGAAAACTGTTGGAGAATAAGAGTATATAGAGAGGATTTCTTATTCTAGTGCTGTAGAGTCATTGATGAATGCTATGGTTTTCAAGAGGCCTAATTTATGTCATGCAATGAGTGTGGCTAGTAGATACATGGCAAACTCTAAGATACTTGAGAGGTACTACTTCTATCAGTTTGGAGTACAAGGCAGGAAAGAAATAAATGCACAAATAATGGGGTATGTTGATTTTGACTATGCGAGTGATTTAGATACCAGGAGATCACTGACAAAGTATATTTTTAAGCTTTGTGGAAATATAGTTTGTTGAAAAGCTAATTTGCAACCAGTGGTAGCGTTATCAACGACGGAAGTAGAGTACATTACTGCGACTGATGCGATAAAGAAAGCTATGTGGTTGTGGGCATTAGTGGAGGAACTTGGCATTAAATTGGAGCATGTGAATGTATTTTGTGACGGTCAAAGCGCACTACACTTGATTTTAATCAAGTGCATCATGAGAGGACAAAACACATTGATGTCAGACTTCATTTTATTAGTGACATTATTTCCATAGAGATTGTTAGCATGGAGAAGGTTTCTACAGAAGATAACCCAACAAACATGTTGACGAAGGCAATCCCGACGGGCTTGCACTTGGTGAATGTGAAGACCCTGTGATCCCCATAAGGGGCGTTCGGAGACTGTAAGTGGCTAAAAACTTTAAAGATATCTAAGGTGGAGAGTTGTTATACGTGTCTATCCTTTAAAGTATCCTAAACACTTAGGAGTTTAAGGCTAAGTGGAATAACGTGTAATTGAAGAGGTTGGAAACCTATTGACTCTTGATTACATGACAATATAGGGAACATAACACGGGGTAGCATTTACTTAAAGTAGGACTCATTCTAATTAGTAGTTCTAGTCGGTGGGTTATATGGGTTACAAACCATGTAATTAGAATCAGATTAGTCTTAGGACTTTAGCACACAAATTCATCTATATATACAAGCTTATGCGGCAATGATATTTTGTACATTTGGGCATAAAGTTAGATTATAGAGAGAGTGCGAGAGTTAGAGAGAGTGAAAGAATTCTCTTGTAACGTTTGTGAGAGCACTTTGACTTTTTTGGGTAGACAAAATACTGTGAGAGTATATAAATTGTTTTTTTCTCAGTGAGACGTTTGTTGTAGTCTCTGTGGGTATAGGATATATTTTATTTGTGTTATTGAGTGCGCGTATTATCTTTATTTGTTTTTGGAATCTAATCCTACTCTAAGGGTTAGAATAAATTAGTAGTAGGTCTTGGCACTAAGTCCCATGAGACGAGAGAGTGGTAATTAGTGTTTTTTTATTTTTTATTTTTTTGTTTCAGTTGCAATGTCTTGTAAAAGCAACCTCACCCTTCTCTATCCATATAAAAAGAAAAACAATAAAAGAACGACCATTAACAGAAATGTAATACCGCATTTTTCATACCTTATTCCAGAAGTACTCATATACTCGGCTCAGAGCTGCACTTTCACCCCCAACAAACTTCATTCCCTTGCTGACCTGCATCAAGAGGGGGAAAGCAATGTAATTTGGCATTTACTTTGTTTGAATTACTAAGGCTTCTCAGACTTCAAAAACAGGATAAGAATCTGGACGAATGTTTATGCAGTAAACTGGCTCTGTGTATGAGCATACATCTTGTGAGCTTAGTTCAAGCTGCTCTACTGAAGGAATACAACCCCAATCACCAATGCTGGGTGGTGGCCCAAGAGTTGTTGGAATTTTTATGCAGCTACGTACCGAGCATTTTGATTCAGCTGCCTGCATGGTATTTCCCATAAGCAAGCTTAGACATAACAACACCTATTGTGGTTATTCAGGTTCAAGTAAAATGAAGTAGAAATCATCAATAAATAAGGAATAAAAAAACTGTCATGCCTTACGAAATTGTGTATAAACATCTGGTAAACTACTGGTGTGAAATGGGAGGTCATCAATGTGGTACATAGTAGCACCCCAAACAAGTTGTAACTTGGGATGCTTAGTAGAAACAGGCTTATTGGATTGCTCTGAAGATGATTGCAACACCACTTTCTGCAGGCCTTTGCTCACCAATCTTTCGACGTTCAGCTCCTCACTGCATGTTTCTTTTTGGGCATATACCTGATTCGATTACATTAGATACACACATTCTACCGCTTCAAAAACTCATCAACAAAATCATAGCAAAAGCAATAAAACCAAATAAGTCCGGAAATCACTCAACAGTATGTGCTCCATAAGTTTTCGCAAGAGCCGGTAGAATTTCCTCGGGCTTTCCATGCTGAATCAGCAAGTTAAGACCCCGCTTGATTAAATTCTTTCTCAGATCAGCCAAGCATTCAATGAGAAATTGCGCTCTAAGAGCTGCCAAAACAACAAAACTTCGTATCTGAATCTTTCGAAAACAAGGGACGTCAAAGTGGGACTCGCAGACCAGTTTCAGATTATGGATTCAATTACAATTCTATAACTCCATAAAGAAGTATTGCTCTCATTCTTTTCCTTTCACAACCAAACCCATGTTCACAAATTGTATTCAGAAACTAAATTACAATAATGTCTAAATACTCACTATTCGGATAACGAACCAAACACACAAATTCCAAGTTTCCATATACTCACGTCCAAATTTTCAGAGAAACTAACAAAAATTTCTCGATAGACTTATGGAATAGAATCAATACCTCCAGTTTTAGGGAACCCAAAGTAATGGGTAGTACAAAAAAGGCGAGGATCGACGCAGTAGACAGGCAAAACCGACTCCGACGAGACCCAGGCCTTATACAAAGCCTCATTGTCCAAAACTCTCAGATCGTTCCTGAACCAAACAATGGCGATTCCATTGCCGTTGTTCCTGGTAGACGAAGACGACGACGAGTACCTCTGAAAAGTCTGGTCCGCAATTCGGTCCATTTGACCGGTCTCAATCTCCGGAACCTTGACGATCATAGCAGATCTTGGCCTCGCCGGACTGGGACCGGGACCGGGATCGGAGCTGGAACTCATTGTCCGAAATCGATTCGGTTTGGCGAAGCGTATGAGGATTGAAGCGCTAGGGTTTAGTTTTGGATACGGAGTTGTGAGATTTTTCACGGGAAGAATAGAGAGAGACGAGAGCGAGTTGAAGCAGTAGAGAATGGACATTTTCACAGGTTTTGGTTTGGATTTTGTAGAGAGAAAGGAGGGAAGTTTGTTTAACCAGTTAGGAAGATGACGCGTGGCAGTAGACTTTATATGCGACGTGGCGCTCTGCAAGCCGAATAAGGGACTAAGCTGCGATTTGCAAGAGTCTAGACCGCAAAATTTGTCTTTATTACCTTTTTGACTTTTTTGGATTTGGCAACTGGATAATTAACTGAGTTACTTTTTAATAGTTGGCCGAACATTCTAATTAAGGTGATAATCAACTGGGAGTCGAGTACGATCTGTAAATAAATATATTAACTATATTCCTAGTAAGCCCTTATGTGATAATTCGAGAGGGGGATAAATTGAGTTTAAAAATTTTTAAATTTTTTTTTTTGAATTTTGAAGTTAAATAAACAATACTACTAAACATATAGCGATAATACCAAATAAATTAAGTATACTATATATCAAATATTAAATCAAATAATTTATAATAAAATAAAGAGCGTATGGATAGAGAAAATGTAAATTCAATTTTTATGAGATTTAACAAATATGACGATTTGTCTACGTCCTCAGCTCTCAGCAACTTCCTTTGAGCTTTTCAATATTAGATTAAGATTGTGGGCTTGATCGACCATTTTACAAGTGAAGTGAATTCTTCCTAGCTCACCTACGCCTTTATAATAGTCTTGACTCCGGCTCTATCACGTCTAAACTCGGATTATTTTGATTTCAGTGCTAGCCTCATCTACACGGATTGTTTAAACAATAGTTCTAATTTCACCAACTCACGAGTTGTTTCGACTTTGGTGAGAACTTCACCTATACTCAGGTTGTTTAGACTCCGGTAGTAACCTCACCTATATCAGATTGTTTATGACTTCGGTGCCAATCTCACTTATACCGGTTGTTTATGACTCTGGTGCCAACCTTACCTTAACTCAAATAGTTTTACAATATAAGAGTGAACACTGTCACATACTCTTTTCACAAAGTAATTAATACAATTTTAATTTAAGAGATTTAAGAACAATGTACTATAGATACTCTAAGATTGGCTCAATATGATTTAAAAGTTAAAGTTGAGTAAAAAAGAGCTTTTGCACTTAGAAACTGATTAGGTATTAATATAGGTTCATATTCTCTCCCTCTATGTCGTCAAACTTGACTCTATTTATAGTTATCTTTAAAAACTAGCCGTCTTCGAAAACTAGTCGTTTTCGACCGTTACTGGTTGTTTGCTAGAAAAAATGGTCGACTATCTCAAAAAGTGATTGGCTATTTTTACAAGCCGTTGGAGTCTGATAGTGAAGTTCAGCTCTAACGGTCAAATAATTGAGCTATAGTGTGGTCGACCATTTTAGGATCAGAAACCATCGATTGGTTTTCTTGGTTCCTTTTTGATCGACATTTTAAATCTTATTATTTTTCAAATATTTTTAGCACTAAAAATAGACTCTTTGAGAGAATTTTGGTTAGATTAAAAATGATATTTATTTTCAAACTTCCAAAATAAAATAACCATTTTAACCTTAAAATAAATTGAAAAACCTTTTGAAAGTATTTGAAAACTCTTTTGAAAGTATGGGTCAATACAAAAAGAATCTATATGTAACGAGCTAAATTAAATATAAGACTAAGTATGAATTATATCCTATCTATGCATAGTCTTGCATCTTGATTCTCTATCTTAAAGCTTGATTCTAACAAGTCCAATATGCATTCATCTTCAAGTTTGACTTCTTAATCAACTGGAATTAGAATTTTTGAAACTATTTCACTACAAACTCTAGTTAAATCATAAATATTAAATCAAATGTTTATTATCTTCAAAATAAAAGCGAGTAAGATTGAAATCCTAATTTCTTAATACTCTATATTGTATTTTAGAAGCCCACACTTTTTAATAATTGGCCGAACATTCCTAATTAACTGAAATGGGAGTCATGAGCAATCTATAAGACTATGTTTGATAGGGAGAAAAGAAAGTAGAAGGGAATGAAAAATTAGGGAAAAAAAATGTATAAGATAGAAAGAAAAAAACACTTTCTTTTATAGTTATTTGGTATATAAAAAAGAAAGAAAAATAATTTATTTCAAAATAACTATTTTACTCTTAATATAATGATTTTAAAAATTAATATGCAAAGATAATTGAATAAAACTTTATATCACGAGTCACGAGACCAACTGAGTTATGTGACGAACATCGTCCCTATAAACTTACAGCTATGATAAACAACAATGTTCTTACCTTTTTCATTAGCCAATTTTTTTCTCTCTCTTTTTCTCTCTAATTTCGAGAGGAAAAATTTAAGTCCCACTTTATTTTTTTTCCTCCACTTTTCTCTTCCTCTCTATTTTTCTTCCTACCAAATAACTCATTTTTTCTATTATCCCTTATATCTTTTCTTTCTTCTCCTTTTTTTCCCTCCCGTAGCCTTAAATAAACAGATTAACTGTAGCAATTTTTTTTAATCACGTACGCCATGTTTATCAATTCATAATAGTAGTAATGGCAACTTTTTTAAAAAAAAAGGGGGGGGGGGGGAAGTATTTCTCTTTCCCATGTATTCACGAGGTATTTATGGACCGGATATGGTAAACCATTAAATATGGATACGGCAATTAAACGTGGATACGATTAATAATATTAAGGCATTACTAAGTACTAACAAAAGATTAGCGAAATAAATTTTCCATTTTCTTTTGAGCAAGATGAAGCGAGTTGTCCTTTCAAAAATAGGATTCAGCTCTTCATTCATATGTATCTTACAAATATGACGAAGAATGCTAACAAATATGAATATTATTTGGTTGTAAATATGACTTCAAGTTCTATATTTGAGGAAAGATCAACTTATTAATGTCCCAAGTCAGATAATACACGGTTTCAAAGTAATAAAAAGCCTCGCCCACATGTATTAGACACGATTCATTGATTGAATAATCTTCTCGTTTTTACTTGGCATGCAAAATTGCGGCCATTGACTAGGACGGCACAGAACGCCATCAGCTGCCCAAATTCACTATATCTCATCAAGCTAAGAAAAAAGTGACAGAAGGAGCTCCATCCATGTACCTCGTGTGCTTGAGTAGCTATAGTCCGTTTCCCGGTCTAGAGCTCGACTGATAATAGTTACGTATGCCATTCAAACAGATGGAGAAGGATAAGCTTATTCCATTCTGGCCAGCCCATTTAGCAACCAGGAAAATCAATCTGCAAAACATGACAAACTCCCTTAAACAATTATTTTCTGATGATTTAAACTCTCTCCTCTAGACCACAAATTTCTTTAAATGAGTTTATGTAAGGAGGATTGATTAAACTAACACATCCCTATTTTCGAAACTGTCTATGGTTCTTTTTTTCTTCTTTTGTATTTTTTTTCAAGAAAAATTTTGCTAAATTTGTTGTTTGTGGCTCTTAAACTGGTTAGCAGGCTGCTAATTGCATGGCTGAGTTCTGGAGTATATGGTTGCAGTTGCACTAATGTTTCTGATAAGCTTAAACTGCTCCAACAATTACACCATATAACAATAAGAAAATAAATTATAAAAGGAAGAGCTTGAGGAGCTAGTTAAAAACACAAATAGAATCCCTAAACAAATAGTTTATTCTTTTGTTACCCTCTTAAGGAAAAGGTCAGTTTCCAATCCAGCCTTTGCATTGGGTGATTGATGAAATCATCCAAAATTTACAGATGTAAAGTACAGACTACAAATGCTAACAAAAATAGCATGTGTGTGTGTCGTACTTGTAGGATCAGGGCATAGCTTGATATAAGAAGAAATGGAAGGAGGTACCTGCATGTGTTGTGTTTGTGATAAAAGAGGAAAATTCTAATGATGGTACTTCTGTCCTTTCAGAATGGTCCATGACCTGAAGTCAAACACCAAAATATTTACCGGTTTAACTAATCGAACTAAAGAAAGAAAGAAGGAAAAAACAAGTGTAAAGAGCAAGAATTTTATTTGTTGTTGTTTGTGGAACGTTTCAGAAAAAAGCACAGCTAGCAGTAGCTGGGGATTGTAGTAGGTGCCGTCCTTCTGGTATACTCAAAAGATGCAATACTCTATTTTTTCCTGCCTAAGATTATACCTTCTTTTAGCCATTTACCAAAGATGTCAAGTTATTTCACTACTCAACCCAAAAAGAAACCCACTTTCACCCCAGCCTTATGTGACACTATGCAGCATAGTTGTCTAGCCACAAATCAGCTCGTTTTAGGTTGGTAATGAACTCTCTACCTCTCCTTCCCTTGTAATCCCCTAATCCAAGTCTGACATCGTGTTTTCCAGACAAGCAAATGCAACAACCACTCTTAAAAAAGGTGATCTCGCTTTCACAAAGAGATGACTGGTCATTGATGCTGACTTGCACTAATTTGTTTAAAATAACAATACTGTTCCATTTTTCATACCAGGATGCACCAACGAAAGGAACGGCATATAGCATTGTATCATCCGCCTATAAGATCCACACATATAGCAAATATTTTAAGATAGAATATGCTTTAGTTACTTCAGAAGCCCACATCAGTGACCAAAATGACATTGTGCAAGAGTTCAATTTTGAATGGAGATAAAAGTTTGTACCTATAGAGCTGTTCCAAAAGAACAAGTAACGCAATTTGATGGTTAAAGACCATAGACGACAACTTGATACATAAGTTGGCACGTTCCCTCAATTGCCGTCCATGACCATATGGTCCACCAATGCAAAAAGATAATCCTGAAGCTCCCTACAAAGATTAGGAGATATCTGTATCTGTTGAAAGATTTTTCAATTGAAATTCTATACGTTGCTACCCTCACAGTTTTCAATATGTGGTAGACAAAGCAACTATGGCATTATGATTTTTGGTACCCTATAATATAGGTAAAAGTATTTGATTATTATTTTCTATTTAGGAGCCTCTGAGACTATTAACGGCTAGATGAAAATCATTATTATTCAGTTGGTTCAAAACAAATCCCAAGATACTAACTTCAAGGATGCAATACCATCGTTTATGCTAAACTTAAAGGCTTAAATGAATCTGGCACACCACGATACTAGATATAAATATGCCACCATTATACCAAATGAGGTAGCCAGCCTGAAAGTCAGATACGACGTGGTTATCAAAATGATTGACACACAAGCAGTTTCAACATAGACAACGAAAAAGGAACAGGAGTAACCCATGCATTTCAAATCATTAATATGTATATAAACATATCTAAGAACGAAAACGATGCTGTTTCTTGTTTAATTTCTTTTACAAGTCTTTAGAATAAAAAAGGTTCGTACTGTATTCCCTGCATCCCCTAATAACTCTGCCATCTCCTCAGATCCTATGTCTTGGCCACGCTCATCCAACAGCACAACCTACACATGCACAACAACAATTTCGATTTATAACTGTAAGTTATGATTCTTCTTCAAAGCTTAATGTAGCTTCAACTATCCCCAAAAAATGCAATATCAGTTCAGTATGAAACTAGGAGCACTTCCCATGAGGGTTTCGAGTAGAAAGGTCATTCATTGGTTGGAGCTACAAGAAAGATAGCCATCTACATGTCACATTAGTTTTCTCAAAGAATTGTGAATTGGAGCGATGCCAGCAAGTAAAGTTCCGAATAAAGGATATGATACAATAACTCTACGAATGATCATAAAAGTTCGAGAAAGATTAGCTGAATAAGATTATATAACAAATCAAAATGGTTAGTTCTTTAAACAAGATTATATACCCAATCATTGGACCTGATAAGATTCATGACAGAATTGTCTTCATCCTCAACTTGAACCCTCCAATCACTACAAAGCACAACGTTTATAACAACATCAATTCTCGCTTCGACAAACACAAACGTACTTAGCTATATTCATAGTTCATCTAACATGATTCAGAACAAGTGGGGTTGATTTTAAAGTCCCAATGTAGTTTAAACCAATTCGATAAAAAGAGTTCAAAGGCTATTGACACAAACGCAAACCCTTGCACATCAATAACAAATTAAGCCTCACCATAAAATCTACACTCTGAAATTCAATTCAGAACCAGAAATGCCAAATCCAACATAGCGAGACGAAAAATATACCGTGCATTTTTAGGATTGGATCGTATCTGAACGTCATCGACATTGCAGTAGAGCTTGAGCTTTTCAATGTACTCATCAAAAACCAGTTGTACCCCACGCGATCTCTTCTTCCCTACCCATAATATCCGTATAGGAAGTGCTCTCTGCCCAAATTAATCAAAGCCCACATAAAATTACAAGTAAAATTACCAAAATTATGCGAAGACGAAACCAAAAACAACTGAGGAAATAGCTTACCACTGACTGGCCTACGTATTTGCAACGCTTGCCTGAAATAGTCAAACAAAAATATCAGGTTCGAGAAAATGGGCAGAGTAAAGATCGAGAGTTAATTTTTGGGTTTTGAGGGCGTAAGAACCTGAAGAAGAAGGAGCTGAGAAATTCGTGGGAAAGCTGGCACTGACAGAGACCGCCATTTTTACCCGAGATGAATCAGATGTTCAAAGCGATAATGGCGCTTCAAGTTCTTGCTGAAAGCTTTATCCCTATATATAACATTTTATTTGTTTTTACGATTATACTCCTCAAGGCTTCAATAGCACCAAAATTGGAAAACAAAACTATCCTTCCCTTTTAAAAAATAAAATGAAAAAAAATCTATCCTAAAATCAGTCATTGTAAGACTATCCCAACTCCCAAGCCCTCCAAAAATATAGTTGTTTTTTTTAATTATTATTTTTTAAAGGAAAATAATAATATATTTGAAAGTTTAACCGTAAAATGCACCTAATTTAAGTATGCTTTTTTTTCCCGCTTCTTGTTTAATAATTAAATAAAGAAAAAAATAATTTTATATGAATAGCATAAAGAGCACAACATCCCAAATCATATATAAAAGAAATTAGAAAAGCTAAAATATTTTAAACATATTAAGTTTTTATGGTCATAATGAACATATTGTAACTTTCCAATTCTAACAATTTTGATGAAAGGGGTATTTCGGTAAAGATTTAATTTAATATTTGTTGAGAAATTAAGGTTAATCGCACTCGCTCTTATTTTGAAAATAACAAATATTTGATTTAGTATTAATATTTTAGCTTGAGTATGTAGTAAAATAGCTATAAAAATTGTAATTCAAGTTAATCAAAAAATCAAACTTGAAGATGAGATGTATATTAGACTCATTAGAATCAAACTTAAATACGGACAATCAAGATACGAAATCATGCTTAAATAAGGTATATTTAATATTTAGTCTTGTATTTGATTTAATTCATTGCACACAAATTCTCTTTACATTGACTCATACTTTTAAAAGAGTTTTCAAATTATCTTAAAGTTAAAATAGTTATTTTATTGTAGAAATTTGAAAATAGAAAATAATGATTTATTCAAATGGGAAAATATTCTTCGATACATAATTTCTTAAGTTTAAATAAGTTACAGATATTTTTAAAATCACTATTATTTAAAGTAGGCTAAAAAGAGATTTTTTATTTACAAACTAGAATATGTTTAGGAATAATCACTTTCTAAATTATTATTAATATTTTTGTGAAACTAAAACAAGTTTGAAATAACTAAAATATTTTTTTAAATTAATTTTCAATATTTTAAAAGTGTTTAAAACAAATTTAGAAGTCAGATTTTGGAAAATACCAAAAGTTGACAAAATCTGAAAAATGGCCAAAAAGTTGATAGATTCTGAAAAATAGCCAAAAAGTCGATAGAATCTAAAAAATAACTAAAAAGATGATAGATTCTGAAAAATAGCCAAAAAGTCGATAGAATCTAAAAAATAACTAAAAAGTTGTCAGAATATGAAAAATGGCCAATACACTAAAATTATTTGACTAGAATTTTTGGTCGACCGAAAATGTGTTTTTGGTCTACCGAAATACCAACTTGTCAAAAATGACCGTTACAAATATACTAACCAATGGCTAGAAGTTACTTCATGATATGAAGAAGACTTTGCGCGAATTAAAAAATTATTATCCAATTACTTTCGAAGTGCAAAAGCCTATTTTTACATTGAAAATAACTTTCAAATTATATTGAGTTAATCTTAGTGCATCCATTGTGCATTATTCTCAAATTTCCTAAGCGAAAATTGTATTCATTATTTTTGTGTGGAGAGTTTTTGTGTATGTTCACTCTTATTTATTGTAAAACCATTTGAGTTAAGGTAAGGTTGACACCAAAATTATAAATAACCAGTGCATAGGTAAGGTTAATACTGAAGTCTAAACAACTTGATTTATGTGAAATTATCACCGGAGTCTAAACAACTCGAGTATAAGTGAGGTTGTCATCGAAGTCTAAATAATTTGTAAGTTGGTGAGATTAGCACCATTATCTAAATAATTTGTGTAGGTAAGATTGACATCAGAGTCTAAATAATCCAAAGTTAAGCATGATAGAGTTGGAGTCAAGACTATTATAAAAGAGTGGATGAGCCTAAAAAGAATTCGCTCTATTTGTAAAAGGGTTGATTAAGCCCATAGTCTTGATCCGATAGTGGAAAGTTTAAAGCAAGTTGCCGAGGGTTGAGGACGTAGGTAAACCATCGTATTTGTTGAATTTCGTAAAAAACGAGTTTGTATTTTCTCTATTCATATACTCTTTACTTTATCGCAAGCTATTTGATTGAGTGTTTGACATATAGTATAATTAATATACTTGATATTATTATTATATGCATGCTATTATTGTTCATTTAGCTTAAAAGTTCAAAAATTATGGTTTATATTTTTACATTGTTGAAAAATTTCATAAAAAATTTTAAAATCTAAGTCATCCTTTCTTAAGTTGTCAATTTTAGGCTAACAACGTTTATAAAAAAAAAAAGGTTCAAAACTCTAAAAAATAACTTAAGAAGTCCAATTTTTTTTTAAGGAGAGACATAAAAACAAATAAATTAAAAATTAATTAATATTTCAAGCCCAAGAATCGGTCCATATATTCTTTCTATTGAGAAATGTACATATTAGAACACCTTTTATGAGGTGAGATTTTATAAGTAAACAAATGTTAAAAGACAAAACGGTAGGATATATATATATATATATATATATATATATATATATATATATATATATATATATATATATATATACACGGTGGGATATTTTTGAAATTAGTAGGTAGAAAAGAAAATTTAGTTCCATTTTCATTTGTGGCCAAGAGTAACCGCTAGTCATTTGTCCTCGATTTTTAGCAAAGAACAATTTACAAAGGAAAATCGATGTTAGAAAAGGGGGGAAAATATTCTGAAAATATTGTGTTTAGAAAAGAGTACAAAAATTAAAGTAAAAATTAAAGTACATAAAACACAAGCTTAACTTATTGTGCCGCTTATGTTATGCTTATTTATTGCTTAATAAACAGCTAGACGCGACACTAGTGTGGCCATTTAACAGTTCTAGTAGCCCTTCCCCTAGGGGTTTGGCACTTGCATTAGCAAAGATAGAGCCAAGATATTTACGTTGGCAAAAAATTAGCATTAACATCGTTCAATCTAAACCCAAAAAAAAAAAAAAAAAAAAATCGAAATCGTTGAAAAATTGTCAGTGAATCAGGTGTGCCTTAGTAATTTTTGCATGTTTTAGAGTAAGCTCAACTGCTCAACTGCACGAGACTTTCAAAAATATTTTTATATAGAGATGGAGAGTAAAAACTTACTGATTTCTAACACATTAACTGGAGGAAAAATTATTTTACATGGAGATGTACTGTTTTTTGGTTGTTCATATCATTTTTTCACACAGAACTATTGCGTCTTTGGAAAACAAATAGAGAGCCTTTGGAGCCCTTCCCCAACCGGATCTTGTCATCTATGTACGTGATTCGGAGTTTCACCTCGCTTACACCGCCATACCGAAATTCCAATCCTCCAACCTTCAATTCAGGTGGCTCAAATATAACTTGGACCCATTCATCATCCAGAGCTGTCAACTTTCCTGCTCATGAAAAAAATGTGAAGATGGTGAGTACAATGGTTGCTACATTGCACAAGTTTTCAACAGTACAAGAGTTTACACATGAAAAATTAGGAACTCATTATTCAAAATGACACTTCCAAGAACAGACATCTCTTTTACACTACATTTTCCCTCTTAGCTAGTGCGTTTGTGATGAAGTATTATAAGGTGGCAGCCATTGAGGTGATTTTTATGTATTAGTATCACCTATGATGGATCATCACAACAGGGTTCTTATACTGTCAGATAGTAGTGTGAGACGTACATGATATCACATAGCAAGAACTGCAATTGGTCCAAAACTAGTGGTCATGAAATAGAAATTCCGAATGTGGACAGCAAAGAAACAACGAAATAAAACCTCAGTGGCAACTACCCATGGTTTGTTGTGGCCTGAGAAGGGAGATGCCCCAGAATAAAACAGAACCCCTTACATAGAAACAATTGTTTCTAGTGTTGTTGTTACACTTATGGACTTACTTAAACAGATCAATATTCATTTCAAACCTTCAGCCAACATATTATAATGTATAAAACTTTGACAGTACGAATATAAACCATACAGAGACATTTTGATTTGTGACAAACCTTTCAAAGAGACCCCTCCATCCAGGAATCCAAAAGCAGAAAAGATCACTTTGTTTTTGACAATGTCAGGAGCCTCTATACCCTGAATCATTTCCTTTGTTGTAAGAACAAGGCGGCCCAACGCACTCCTATATCCACCCCCAGGTGATGTTGGCACTGAGCAGTACACCACATCCCAATCTAAAAAAGGCATTCATTATATGGTGAACATGCATACTCAAGAAATCCCTGTATTTCAGTTATTGAAAATCAGAAAAACATATGAATTGTATTACAACCCATGATCTAAATCTGAGAGCTAATATGAAGCATTTGGATCTTTGATCTCTCTAATACATATTGGCAAACCGAGCTTTTATTTGGATAGTTATATGAGTGTGAGATCATATAGGTGCCTCACATAGCCAGAAGGCCCCCTCTCGTCTCATCATAATAAAAATTTTTTATTATAGGATACTAATAAAAAGTATTCGAACTTCATTTATAATAATAATAATAATAATAATAATAATAATAATATATTAATTAATTAATCAGAGAGACTAGCTAGGACTTTACCTCCAAAAATAAGAGGGCATTTTACTGGCTCATTAACACAATATTTCTGCAACTCTTGAGCCAATTCAGCTACCTTCTCATGCTCTTCCTTCTTAAGCAAAACACCTCTATCTGATTGTATCACCTGAATATTCAAACCCCAAATCAGATTTCTTCTTCAAGTTCATAAATAAATCATCTAATCCAATGTGTCATTAAATGTAAATAAATCAGATTTTTTATAATGCTAATTTCATATAAGATCTTTCCACAGACACACAGATATTTAAAACTTGTCCTGCATTTTCTGAACACAGATCATGAATATGTGTCTGTGTATGTATGTGTATGTATATATATGTAGAGAGAGAGAGAGAGAGAGAGAGAGAGAGAGAGAGAGAGAGAGAGAGAGAGAGAGAGAGTTAGTAAAACCCATTACCTTGGAAAGTATTGAGTCAACAAGATCACCTGGACCAGTTTGAACTTCCAAGTTGGGGACTGAAACCGAAGCCGAAACTCTCAAGGTCTTGCCCTTACAAAAACGTGAATGAGATGAAACTGATAAGATCAAATTTGTGGGTTTTAAGCGAAAACCAAGAAATTTAGGTCTGAAGGGCTCAGGAAGGCCTCTGAAGGTAGTAGAGGGCAATAGTGCTAAAGAAGAAGCGGTAGCCATGGAAATGGTTGAGAGCTCAACTTGTATTTGTCAGAATCAAGAAAAAAAAATTGGTAATATGAATGCGTTCCTGCTGGTGCTGGATAATTAGATTTCTGCTTTTGCATCAGATCATTGGTTCGTTGTGCCATGTAAGCACATCAACGTGGGACCCGCTTCTCGTTTAGCTATTGGCCTTCAGGATTCCACGTTCGCAGTTTTTATTTCCTTGCCTTATCTGATAGATATTACAGTGTGATAGCTACTTTGTTTTGTTTTGTTTTTGTTTTTCGCATAAATAAAGAGTATTTCTATTGAGCAAAATAAACCCTTTTTTTTCTTTTTTAATTTTTTTGGAATCAATTGATTAACACCGTATAATTTAAAAAATAACTGGAGTGTGCAACGTATGTCGTTCTTATTTCATTTATTATTTGCTACTTAAAATTATTATATTATTTTAGTTATTTTATCAATATAATATGTGATGACGTTTAGCGTTTTCAGATATCAATAATTAAAACTTATAAATAGTTTTTTTCTTGAAAAAATATTAATAAATAAAATTTTCAATTATTTTGGGGTCAAGCAGTAATTTCATTACATGAATTGTAAATTTTTTTAATTAAATAGTAATTTAGTCTAAGCAAATGTGCTACAAATAAATCTAATTCTTGAATTGTCCTTTATATTATTTTAATTAAATATGTCAATTTTATTATAAAAAAAACTGAATATGTTAATTTGAGCGATATTACGAGGCATTAAAGTGATTCAACTTTATTGGGACAGTTTTTTCACAACATACAAGGTCCGTTTGGGATTGATTATAACTTCTGTTTTTTCTGTTTTTAGCTTTTAAAAGAAGTTTGCAAAAAAATTGGAGTGGAAGGTGTTTGATAAGTTCTTACTTTTGATTTGTAAATTCTAAAAGTTGCTGCGTAATCACTAAATTAAGTAAAATTTGAGAAACATGGTAAAAGCTGATTTTCAAAACTGATTTTACTTTTATAATACAAATAGTTTAAAATAGCACTTTATAACATATAATCTATAATTTACCAAACACTTAAATGTTGCTTTTAAACAGCACAATAATTTTGTAGATTAAATTAATTAAATGCCTAATTTTTTTTCCCCATAATTGCTTCTAACTTATAACATAACTGTAATATAGTACAACGATACCAAACTGGCTCATAATTAGTAATTTGGAATCTTCGCTTATTTTGAAACAAGGATTACATGCCTCTCACCCATGTTGTATATATGCCATATTTGTACGATCGTAGTTTAAATTGTTACTTTATATGAATGTATATTTTGAGAAAATAAAATTATTAATAATATAATAGTAAGAGATGAGTTTTCCTTTATTATAATTAATCCTTAATAAAAAGAAAAGGGAAATAGAATGAATTTAAAGAAGAATGAGAAAGAATTAAAAATTGAATTATCTTTCTAAAATTTAACTAACTTTGTGACTATTTTCCTAAATAATGTGTATACAATATATAAATAAATACATGAATAGAAGGGAAAGAGAATCTCTTTCCCGACTTTTATTTATGTTGGGTCTATATGTAAAGCATTTGGCGCCAAATGATCTTTTAGCTTGTAATGATGAATTGAATCAAGCCTTTTAATGTAAGCTTATGTTTTTGTCAAGTATATTGGATATCATTTTGTAATTATTCCTTTCTACTGGATGTCTCAACTTGCTGACATAATGTTATGATACTGATTTGCTCAGAAGATTGAAGACCTTTTCAGTATAAGATCAATAGCTCAATCTGTTTTATTTATGAGAGCATAATTTTTCTTTTGTTTGGTCTATGTTTTATTATTACATTCTCAAATCAGTTGTCTTGTATGCTTAGATATTATCTAGCATATACACACGTTACTTTGTCTTATAATTACTAGGAAATTTGTCAGGACACTCGATCTATATATGTTTGCACATTGAATATTTCATTCATCATTTGTTCTTGTCTCATCTTTGCTTCAAAATATTTTGTCAAGATAACATCTTTAAATTTGAGTTTGTTTGTCTCATAAGAGTAACATATTGTTTTGTCGAGACGAAACCTTTAGTTTTTGTCCTTATTGTTTGTTTTAGTTCCTTTGTTCTTGCCAATATAAATAAAAAGTTTCTTTCTAACGGGACTAAGCCTTTCATACCTATTGCATATCTAGAAAAAGGTTTCTTATAGCTTTTTGCTTTTTAAGTAAGAATTCTTAGAGTTTCGGTGATTTTTACTCTAAGTCTATTTTGTTCATTCTTGGGCTACTTGGTCACTACTGAAGGGAGTTCTATGGTGGCTTAAACACAAGAGAAATCTTATGTAGCAGCTGAAGTTAAAGGGTTAGCAACAACAAGAGTTAAAAGGATTTCAACCACCATTTCACATATGGGAGCTTGTGTGCTGAAGCTGAGAAGTTCAAGAATAGTAGTTAAAAGGAGTTCAACACCAGATTAATGAAGCAATTTCTATGAAGGAAATGAAGTGCAAATCGGTAGCAATTAGAGAGGAGTTCTAGATTTCATTGTATAAAATTTGTATTTGTATCGCTTTGATATTTCTAGTTGATTATTGCTAATTGAACTAGATCTCGTAGATGTAGGCATAACGTGGTTGTGTTGAACCACGATGAAATCTCATGTATCACTCTTTTTTTATTCTTAATTCTTGATTGTTGCTTTAATTTTCTGTAAATTTGAAAATCGTATTTTAATAGATGAGTAACCTGACTTAACTATTATTCATTTTCCGGTCTATTATGGATTAGTAAATATGACATTTTATTATCGCTCTTTAATGGATTTAATAAATTGTAAATCCTTTTAAGTTATTTTTATCAAATTAAATGAGTTATAAACACAATAAACAGAGCGAAACCCACATTTTGATAACGATTTCTTGAAACCGTCCCAAACTAAAATAAATGGGACAATCAAATAAATGATTAATAGCTCGAGGATGAGATGTAGAATCGATGGCTGGAATGAGAATAGTGGATGGAAAATGCGTTGATCCATTTTTAACACCCCTTATTCTAAAATATATTTAATCAACACTTTGTAATGTTAACAAATACTTGTTACCAATTTTAAATTAATAATATTAAGCCTAATTTAATAGGTTGATCCATTTTAACATCCCTTATTCTATTTTTTTTCTAACATATATTTAATCAACACGTTGTAATGCTAACAAATACTTGTTACCAATTTTAAATTAATAATATTAAACCTAATTTAATAGGATATATAGAATCAAAACAAATAAGGAATACATAAGATATATATATATATATATACATATATATAAATAGGGATTCATAATTTTAATTACAATTTTATCCTCAATTAGAATTACAAAAAAGGACAATATAAAAGTCACTTATTTTTGAAGAAAACAGTTTGAGAATTAATATATTGAATATGATTACATATTGAGAATCGGCTAGCAACTTCCAAGAAAGGAAAAAAAAGGGTATGAATTGCTTGAATCGTGTAAGGAAATATCATCATAATATCTATACACTTGCATATATTTACATAGATAATTGAATGAGATTTTTGTGTGAAGAAAAGGCAAAAAATAATTATTTTTCTATTCATATATATATATATATATATGTTAGAAAAAGAAACATATTTATTCAAAAAAAAAATAAAAAACATATAGGCCGTCGTGGGACTTGGACTTAATGGGTGCCAGTAATTTTAATTAAGAAAAAGCCTATAATATATATATATATATATATATTTAAAATAAAATTGTGAATTACATGAGTAGGATACTTGAAAATGTGTCCTAAGAGTAAGAAGAAGAAGGAAAGAAAAAAAAAGTATGCAATGACCAAAACAATATTGAAAGGGGAAAAAAAAAGAAAAAAGAAATATCATTTTCATTATTTCCCCCTTAATCTATCGTATTATCTTGATTAAAATCTTATATTTATCTTTTCTGAGAAAAAAATAGACGATAAACACGAGAAAAGATGGGACAAAAAGAACATGATAAAACTCATAGGTAATTATCCAAGGAAAAGAAAAGATAAATGAACTTAAAGTTTTATAGAAAAAATTGAAGTTAGTTAAATTGATTAAATTAATTTAATAATAGCTTAACTTTCACATTTGTTGTTAAATTTTATCATTAGTACAACGAAATAAGGAACGTACAAGTAAAAAAGGGTAATTTTCAAATATAATGAATGTACATAGAAAAAATAAAATAGTAAAACAATTCTTTTATGATGTAAAAAGAAAATAAATGTACATAGTCCAACTTTTGATGGATTTAAAATTTCTCATTTAAATATGTGTTCTTGTATCATAATATTAAGGTAACAATTGACAAAACTTTAAAAGTTAAATTTTCATGATTTAAGGACTAAAGTGACAAATGTTTAAATTTAAGGACCAAATTGAGAATGTTTTAATACCTCAGGCACTAATAGTCAATAAATCCGGTCATCTATAAATTGTCCCCCTCTGCTTTGCCAGCTGATTCACGAGTCAGAAACTCCACGAGAGAGTTCGACTTCCTTCCAGAAGAATCGTCTCGTCGGACCACACCAGCAACTGCAAGGTGCGCCTGATAACTTCCTTTATTTTTTTTCCCCCCCTTTAAAATTCTAATTAGAACAACGGATTGTCACTTGGGGCAAAATCAAAGCCTCAATGTAGGATCACAATATAGCCAGTAAAATACTTTGTATTTTTGTTACTTCTTTTAGAACAAATAGAGATTTTATTATTCTCAAGCATACTATACCTTTTTGTGAAATATGGGAATTACAAGTATCACATTTGATTTTAACGTTTCAGCCGAAATTGTTTTGAATGTAACAACTAACAATGGTGGCCTATATATTGTGAAAAATGGGTTGAAGGGGTATAGAAACAGCCTTCAAGAAATCAATTTTTTTTTTTTTTTTTTTTTCAAAGGAGTGGTGTTTTGGGCAATTTGGTTGATAAATAAGATGTCAGAATATGATGAGAACATTGTTGTGGGGAAGCTGAGGCTGAAGGGCAAAGCATTGGAAGTGAAAGGTGGAAGTGGAGGGATTAAAAAGAAGAAAAAACACAGGAAGCATTATCACCATTTATCTCATCAGCTCAATGGATTTGGTCTTCTCTCAAAAGGTTGGTTAGTACTTGCTTGGCTTTGGTTTGATTCCCTTAGATATAAAGTTTTTAAGTAAGCTAGCTTTTGGTATGTTTTTTTTTTTTTTTTTAAGAATTAATCCTGTTTTGCTTACATCCATTATTAAGATAAATTAATTAAATTCAACTGCTTGTATTTATATCAAGAATTGAGTACTTGTTAGAGTCTGAACTATATGTTGTTCAGGTTGGAAAAACAGTATGTTGTTTAGGTTGGAAAAACAGACCATATAAATGTGTTTGAATGATGAAAATATGAGTTGGGAGGTTCAACCATGGAAGCTCTATTTGTATTGTTGTATGGAAGTAGAATTTCTGGATAAAAATTAATGGACCCCTAAGACTATGGATGACTATAAAATGTATCCTAACAAAATTGATTGTTGTCAACTTATGAGATTATGAATTTCTTCTTCTTGTTAGTGTCCTTTCTTTTTATTTTCCTTCTTCTTTTATGCTTTTTTCTTTGAGCTCGTTATGCTAATTGAGGTTTTCTCCCTTTTGGAGGGTGATAGATGGAGACTCATCAGTGCCCCAAAAGGATCAACTTGGGTGCCTAAATGATGCTGACAAAGACTGTGGCAACGATTATCTTACACCAGCGGAGAGGCGGTACCTCCAGCAGTGGGAGGAGCGTGATCGCCGGAGGCTAGAGAAGATGGCCAGCAAATCACATCGCGATCGGATTCAGAAATTCAGTCGGTATTTGGCTAATCTAACTGAACATTATGACATTCCTAAGGTTGGACCAGGCTAAGGCAAGCTCTCCTTGTTATCTATTCTATCCCATTATCAAGTATTTTTCTGGTGTTGTGTATTGCAAATTGCGACTCTCTTCTCTTGAACAATTACATACTGTCTGGATTATAAAGAAACTATTTTGAGAATTTGTACGAATTAAGAACTTCCGATGTGGTTGCTTTGCGCATAAAGCGTTTTATGTTGAACCATTGACGTTAACGTTATTCATTTTTCTATTGAAATTTTCTGTTCCTCGTTTACGTGCAAGGAAACGCCCAAAGGAAAAAAAGGAAAAAAGTCCATTTATATTTTTTGAATATGATCTACAAATATTCTATTTGTAACATATGTACTATCTTTCAGATAACATGTCTTCTTTATTTACGGTGGACTAGGATCCTCTAGCAGAAAATTATGTCTATCTTATTAGAGTATGCCACATCACTTTGAGTGAGTTAATGTTTTTAATTGAGTTAGTAGTGCTAACATTCTTCCTTTTATTTCTTTTCTTTTCCTTTAAAATCTCCTTCTAGTGGAAGTATCTTCACCCTAGACTTGTGACGCACTAGCCCACAAATGTCGATGACTCAAAGCCAAAGTCCAAAATTCTAAAACCCAATTTAATGAACATTTTATTAGTTGGTAGAATATTTTTGTGTGTTAGGTATTTTAGATTTATTTATTTGAAATGCGTTAGGTTATTTAGCTTGTTTATTTGAAGTGTATTAGGTGAACAATTTATTTATTTAAGTGTGTTTGGTTGGTAGGTGCTAAGTGTATGGTTGTAAGTTTTTTAGAATTATTTTATTGGATAGTTTAAATTAATCCTAAATTTATATAAATAGGCTTTGTTGGCAAGAGTTGTGATCATCCAATCTTCAATCACATCTTAATTTTCTCTTCTAAATTCTCTTTGAGAATTTTACTTATTTTTATTCTTGTTGTGAGAACACAAGTTAGAGTAAAATTTAGCAATCCACTGCGTCAATTGGTACTAGAGTCTATCTCTGTATTAGACAGAGCTTTCTTATTACCGTTACCCTACACTATTTACATAAAAAAATCTTTATTTCATCATCACCTTCGTTATCTAATTTTTACCATCACCTTCTCACAATAATTATTTATCACACATATACATATAACCCGTCCATACACTATATTTCTAAAAAAAAAGGGAAGAAGCGTATATCAAAGTTTTCTCTTTGGAGAATTTGCTTCATTCTCGTAACAAGGTAATATATACATTTTTGTAAGTTTTATTTTTTTTCTTACTGTTTAGATTTTTGATAGTTCTATTTTTTCTTTACTCTTTAGAGTTTGTACTATTTTCTTTCCTATAAAAGCAAAAAAAAAAGTAAAAAGTAAAAAAATAAAAAAAAATAAAAAAAGTAATTTTATTTTTCTTTACTTTTAAAAGTTTGTATTACTTTCTTTCCTATAAAAGTAAAAAACAAAATGTCGGACAGAGAGTCTAGCCAATAAAATCCTGCTGTAGAAAAGTCCGCAACAAATGAGTCAGTGGATGCACTTAATAGAAGATTGCAGAATCTAGAGACAATACTTACAAATTTGACTGAACATTTTCTTGGGAGACCAAACAACAATTATGAACGACGGAGGCATAACAAAGTGGATCCTCTTGGAAATTTTGGGCAGCATCGAAATCAATTTTTTTAAGATGAAGATTCTAGTGAAGACGATGAAAGACCAGCCACGCTCGAAAATAACCAAGGATCTTGGCATGACTACCGCATGAAGATTGAGATTCTGCAATTTAATGGTCTATTCATGATTGAAGAATTCCTTGATTGGCTAGTTGAAGTAAAAAAGTTTTTTGATTATAAGGGCACTCCAGAACACATGAAAGTCAAATTGGCGGCTTATCGACTCAAAGGAGGCGCGTTAGCTTGGTGGGATTAATTACAAGCGACACATATTTAGCAAGAGAGAAACAAAGTTCACACTTGGCGGCGGATGAAACTATTGATGATCGAACACTTCTTACCTCTAGATTACGAACAAGTACTTTTTAGTTGATATCAACATTGCCGATAAGCATACCAGATAATATAAGAATACACAACCGAGTTTCATAGACTAGTTGCCCGAGTGGACATTCGTAAATCCGAAAGTCAAAAGATTTCTTGATTCATTGATGGACTTCGTGCAAACATACAAGATGAGGTATTCAAATAATCTCATAATACTTTATCTAGTGCAATGCAACTCGCTTTAAAAATTGAAATTCAGCTCAACAAAAGGGCAAATCGTAATTCAACAACTTCTCAATCCTCTACACCACTACAAAGATCTGGTTTGAGCAAAGGGAAGGCCATAGCAAGACCACACGATGAAGCAGTAAGACCAACTCCTTCTTACAACCAACCAACCGCTCGATCGCAAAGAAAAATAGCCAACAACAACACTAACAACCCTTATACAGTCCCGAGAGGTAATAAATGTTATCGTTGTAGACAAACGAGCCACTATTCAAATCAATGTCATCAGAACAGACCCCGTTAATCTAACCACACATGATGACGATGTTGAAGGAGATGAGGCATATTTTGAGAATGAGGAGTACGTAGATAAAGTTGAACCTGAGGAAGTCATTTATGGAGATAAAAGTATTTCCTTGGTGATAAGACGATTGACGTATACACCAAAGAAAGAAGAAGACATGCAATGACACAACATCTTTAAGACTCGTCATACGGTTGAACAACGAGTGTGTGATCTTATCATTAATAGTGGGAGTAGCGAGAACATAGTATCCAAGATTATGGTAGACAAGTTACAATTACCAACCCAACCACATATTGCCCCGTATCGCATTGGCTGGATGAAGGATGTTGGTGAAATAAAGGTGACACAATAATATCGAGTTCCAGTCTCCATCGGTAAATACAAAGATGAGGTATTATGTGATATTGTTGATATGGATGCTTGTCATATGTTACTTGGTCGATCGTGGTAATTCGATTCAAACACTATACATAATGGCAAAGCTAACACATATGGTTTCCACATGGATAATATGAAGATTATTCTGGCTATTATAAAGCTGCAAAATAACCAAACAAGCTCCACCAGGACCAACCTTCCTAAAGAGGCATATACTCTTACCAGTATTCCTATGCAAGTTCAAACATTATTGTCTGAATTTGAAGACATCTTTTCTGAGGAGTTACCTACTGGCTTACTACCCATACGAAATATTCAATACCAGATTGGTCTTATTCTCGAAGTAAGTCTATCGAGTTTACTGCACTACTGCATGAGTCCTAAAGAGTACGAGATCCTACAAACACAAGTCCAATACCTCCTCAAGAAAGGGATGATTAGAGAAAGTATAAGCCCTATGGCTGTGCCTACACTTCTAGCACCGAAGAAAGATAGAAACTGGAGGATGTCCATTGATAGTCGGGCCATCAATAAGATTACGGTATGATATCGATTTCCTATTCTACGATTGGATGACATGCTTGATAGATTGGGAGGATCAAAGCTCTTTTCCAAGATTGATTTGCAGAGTGGATACCATCAAATTTGTATTCATCTTGGAGATGAATGGAATACTACATTCAAAATACATGAAGGACTACACGAGTGGTTAGTTATGTTGTTCGGTCTATCTAATGCCCCGAGTACTTTCATAAGGTTAATGAATCAGGTATTCTAACCTTTCATTGGAACATTTATCATCGTTTATTTTGATGACATTTTGGTCTATAGTCAGAATGAGAAAGAATATCTACAATACTTGACTGAAGTTTTTAATGCACTTCATAAGAATCAGTTGTATGTCAACCTAAAAAAATGTAGCTTCATGACTAATAGCTTAGTCTTCTTGGGCTTTATTGTAAGTTCTGGCGGAATCAAAGTCGATCAAGATAAGGTAAAGGCTATCCGAGAATGGTCAATACTGAAGACTATTACAGAAGTTCTAAGTTTTCATGGTCTTGCGACGTTCTATAGACGATTTGTGAGAAACTTTAGTACTATAGTTGCACCGCTCACCAGCTGTTTGAAACAAAAGTAATTTCTTTGGACAAAAGAAGTAGAATAGAGTTTTTCTATCTTGATGGAAAAACTCATAAATGTACCCGTCCTTGTACTTCCTGACTTTGACAAGATTTTCGAAGTCGATTGTGATGCTTCTGACATAGGAGTTAGAGCTGTTCTATCTCAAGATATGAAGTTGATAGCATTCTTTAGTGAAAATCTCAGTGAAGCTAGAAAGAAGGTCAACGTACAAACAAAAATTATGTACGGTTGTTCGTACATTACAATAATGGGAGTCATATCTAGTGCAGAAGGAATTCATTCTTAATATGAATCATTAAGCTCTTAAGTATCTCAAAAACTCTTCCAGACCAAATCGAATGAACACTCGATAGATTGGCTACATCTAGAAGTTTCTCTCATGCATAAGTTAGGATAGTTAAACAAGGTTGCAGATACATTGAGTCGTCGAGTTATGTTACTGATTGCTGTTCAAAATGAAATAATCAACTAAAGATGAAGATTTCAAGGAAGAATGGGAGAAGTGCATTAGTGGAGTTACAAATAAATATTAACTACATGATGGTTTTCTATTCTTTGAAAACTGTTTATGTATTCCACGAGGATCTTTCAGAGAACACATCATTCAGGAGCTATACGCAGGAGGGTTAAAAGGACACATGAGGCGAGACAAAACTATTTTATTAGTGGAAGCTCGATACTTTTGGCCACATCTTAAGCATGATGTCGAGAAATTTGTCAAGCGTTGTTATATATGCTAGAATGCAAATGGACAAGCTCAAAACACTGGGTTGTACATGCCACTTCCTATTCCTGATGTGCCTTGGGAAGATTTGTCCATGGATTTCATCTTGGGATTACTGAGAACACAAAAAGGTTCAGATTCTATCTTTGTTGTGGTAGATCATTTTTCAACGATGACTCATTTTATTCCCTGCAAGAAAACTTCAGATGCTACTTATATTGCTCATTTTTTCTTTCGAGAGATTGTTCGTCTGCATGGGTTACCAAGGACAATAGTCTCTGATCGCGATAGTAAACTCCTCAGTCATTTTTGGCACACTTTGTGGACTTGACTTGATACCACCTTACAGTTTAGTAGCACTTATCATCCCCAAACAGATGGGAAAACTAAAGTCACTAATCGCACACTAGGCAACATTTTACGATGCTTGATCAAAGAAAGTCCTAGACAATAAAAGAATGTCCTACCGCAAGCTGAATTTGCTTACAACAACGTGCTAAATCGTTCTAGTAGTAAATCTTCATTTGAAATTGTTTATATTCGTCCTCTGTTGCATACTCTAAACTTGGTACCTTTACCAAAACATCCACGGATGAGCATTGATGTTGATCATTTGATTAATAAGGCGATCCGTATCTATGAAGAAGTGAAAAGAAAGTTAGAAGAGTCTACTACAAAATGCAAGGCTAATACTGATAAGTACAAAAGATTCAAAACTTTCAAAGAGGGCGATTTTGTAATGGTTCATTTACATAAAGAAAGACTTCGAGCAGAACAATACAATAAACTCATGCAAAAGAAAATTGGCCTTTTTCGCATCATTCAAAAGATTAATGATAATGCAAATATCATTGATCTACCAGATAGTTACACAATTTCTAAGACTTTCAATGTTCAAGACCTGTGCGAGCACCATGGACCGAAAGTCATACCATGAGCAACTCGAGGACGAGTTTTTTTTTTTTTTTTTTAGTGGGAGAGAACTAATGTTGTAACCCACAAACATCAATGACCCAAAGTCAAGGCCCAAAATTCCAAAACCCAATCTAATGAACATTCCATTGGTTGGTAGAATACTTTTGTGTGTCAGGTATTTTAGACTTATTTAATTGAAATGTGTTAGATTATTTAGCTTATTTATTTGAAGTGTGTTAGGTGAACAATTTGTTTATCTAAAGTGTATTAGGTGAACAATTTATTTATTTAAGTGTGTTTGGTTGGTAGATGCTAGGTGTATGATTGTAAATTTCTTAGAATTATTTTAGTGGATTGTTTAGATTAATCCTAAACTTGTATAAATAGCTTTCATTGGCAAGAGTTGTGATCATCCAATCTTCAATCACATCTTAATTTTCTCTTCTAAATTCTCTTTGAGAATTTTACTTATTTCAATTCTCGTTGTGAGAATGTAAGTTAGAGCAAAATCTAGTAATCCGCTGCGTCAACTTGAGTCACCTCTTCTTCTCTAAAGTTTTTGCTGAGACCTATTGATTCCCTCAACCCACCGAGTAGCAAGGCTCCGAGTAGCAAGGCATTTGCAAAGCATTATTTATCAATCCATTTATTGATTTTGCTCAAACCCTTTTGGTCATTATTTTGATTTAGTAATTAAAATCCATTCCTTTGAAGTTGAACAATATGGAATCTCTTATTAGATAGGGGAAAAGAAAAGAAAAAAGCGACTCTTTATTTCTTGAAAATTCTCTGTTTTGCTGAGCTGAAATGCAATATATTGGAAACTCCATTTTCCCATTTTCAGTAAGATTTGTTTGGTGAAATACATAAAGACATGCTCTTTCATTTCCAAATCCATAATTATATTGTAGAATAAGATAAGGTTTTTGGCATGATTAGCCCCTAAATTTTTTGTTGATTTACAATGTATCCCTTGAACTTTTTTTTTTTGGCAATTAGGACCCTAAATTTATAAAACCGTTGTAAACTATACGTTTCTGTTAATGGTTGTCAAATTTTAGATGGAATTAGACATGTGCTAGTTTTGTAAGGGCATAATGATTATCTCACTTAATTTGGAGGCAAAAATAATAGATGAGAGTTTGGAGGGGAAAAAATAGTTTTGAAATTCAAATTTTTAAAAAATTAAAAAATAAACAAAATTTGACTCATTTAAATGTTGAGTTATCTTTAAGAATAGTTTAAGTATTTTAATAATTTTTTAAAGACTATATTATTTATATTATTAATTTGACATTTTTAATTTTTTTAATAAATGCTTTCATATTAAAATTCAAGCAATGTTTTATTTTTTCAAAAAATCAATATATTTATTTTTGAAGTTTCGCATTGTTAAATTGAGTATGTCATTATAATTTAGAGTTAATTTGTTTATTCTTTAATTGTTTAAAAATTTGAATTTCAAAACTATTTTTTTCCCTCTAAAATCTCATTTATTATTTTTGCCTCTAAATCAAGTGAGATAACCAGTATACCCTTAAAAAATTTGCACATGACTAGCATATGTCTAAATCCGTCACAAATTTTACAGTTATTAATAGAAATATGTAGTTTGCAATAATTGTATAAATTCAGGGTTCTAATTGCGCAAAAAAAAAAAAAATTCAGGAGATACATTGCCAATCAACGAAAAATTCAAAAGTTAATCATGCCAAAAACCCAATAAGATATATGCGTATATACTCGAATCAATATGTCAGGGTTAGTCAATCATTTCATAATAGATATTGGAAAGCTGGGTTTCATTTGCAATAAAAAGATATTGAATTCTTTATAAGTTCACATGGCCTTTGGTTCTTGGAATTCTCATGAGTAATTAAATTTTACTATCGTATGAATTTCAGTACTCTGTTATAGCGTATATTTATATAGTTGTAAAGAGCACGCTATGAGGCACCATTGGTATTTAACTACATGAAGTGTAATTCTATTAATGAGTGATTATAATCAATAAATTAGATTTCACATGGATCTTACCTGAAATATAATTATAATTAGTATGTAATAGAATGATATATTATGTAGTGTTGAACACTATATGATGCCGTTTAGTATTACTCATTGGTAAGTTACTAGAGAGATAGAAAGTAGTAGAATTAATGATGCTACAATTTAGGGAGGAGACTCTAAGAGGAAGAAAGTGACAATTCGTGTGTCTAGCTTGTGCCCTTTCTTTTTTTTTTTTTAATTGTTTTTAAGCATTAACTCTGTTAAACATGGAATAGTGAAGAATGTGAGGATGAAACTTTATTACTATCTATTGGTCCGGCATATAAAGAATATGACATAGAGTTCAGAATAGAGAATCCAGATTGATTATAGAATTATAGCATGTCTGAAAAAGTTTTCAGCAAATATTGTAAATGTCTTCTTTTTCAAGTTTTTTATTTTTTTTTTCCATAATTTTCGTAATCCTAGAAAAAAAAAAATCACCAACGTCGATATTCTATAGTGATATTTCCACTTTTCCACCAATACTATATTTTCATCTTATGCAACGAAAACAATATTTAGAAGACTATTATATCTCTGGTGGGCTATGTTACAAGGAATGCTACCTACATCTCCAACTTTGGACCTTTTAATTATAGAGATTTAAATGAGGTTTTTTTTTTTCTTTTTAGATAATGCTCCATAATCTTTTAAAAGTGGTAATTAGTTCAAAAGAGCTATATTTGCACCAAAGTGATATATCATTTATTTACTATGATTTCAAAAAAATTTATCTGGCATAAGTATCATTATACCTTTAGTAAATTATTTATTTACCAAAATTATAAATTGATAAATCATTTATTTACTACGATTTAAAAAATAGTTATTGTAACTCTGGACTAATTGGCTCCAATATGATGTTTTCTCCACTTCTTGTCGTAGATCATTCACCTTTTTCGATCCTTGTCTTGCATTTGCATCAAAGTAGAACATATTAGGCAATTTAGTGGTATATCAGTTATTTACAATTTCATATTAATTTTAAAAGAAAATGGCAATAAAACAATTATAGTGTCAATTCAGTGATAAATCAATTATTTAACAAATTTTCCCTTAAAAAATGATAAAATATTTATATATAAGTTATTTACATTGTTTCAAAAAAAGTTATTTACATGATTTGAAAAAAATTTTAAAATAAAAAATCAATAATGGTGGTAAATCAATTACTTAAAAGAAATGGTAAATTAGTGTTATATAAGTTATTTACAAGATTCATATAGTATTTTAAAAGGAAAAAAAAATCAATAATCATGATATATTAGTTATTTATGTTAAAAAAAACAAGTAGTACATGAGTGGTCTATTTGATAGTACATGGATCATTGGTTCGGGTACTACCGATCATTCGACTTTTGATTCTAGACGGGTTTCTTCTCTTCAACCATGCTCACAGAAATTTGTTTCCATTAACCTCAGCCATTGGGGAAGAATTCTTGTCATTTAATGATTCTTTGAATCTAGATTATGTATTAGTTGTTCCTTCACTTGTTTATAACCTTTTGTCTGTTTCTCAAATAACCACAACTTTATCTTGTGATTTCATTTGTTGACCTGAGCTTTGTGTGTTTAAGGACATCTAAACAAGGCGAACGATTGGTAATGGTATTAGGCGAGGAAAGCTAAATTACTTGGACTTAGTACCAGAAACTTTAAACAAACATAATGCTTTGGTGGTGGATGGTTTGAGGTAGAGAAAAGGAAATCTGAAATTTGGTTATGGTATCGACAACTAGGGCATACTTTTTTCGGATACTTAAAAAGGTTGTTCCTCAATTCATTTGCAAAATTCGATACTTCTAGTATTCAATGTGATGTTTGTGAACTAGTCAAAAGTCATTGAATTTTATTTCCATTTATCTTGAACCCAAGTCCAGTACCCTTTATGGTTTTAAAACATGGTATGTACTTAATACAACAGTTGGGTTCAAGTTCTTCGATGTGACAATGGCAGTGAATACTAGAGTTCTGACTTGCAACAATATTTGGAAGCACATGAAATTGTACATCAAACTACATGTTCCAGTACCCATTACAAAATGAAAGGGTTGAACGTAAAAATCGATACGTGTTAGAAGTTGTTCATGCCTCATTGATTGAAGCTTATATGTCATTATCATATTAGGGAGAAGTACTCAGTTTTGCAATATAATTGATTAATCAACTACCCTTAAGCGCTATCAAGTTTCACACACCAATTTAGGCCTTTACTGAAGCAGTGGTAGCCCTAACTGTCTCAAACTTACCTCTAGATGTACTTGGGTATGTGACCTTTGTACACCTCCGTAAATATCAAAGGGATAAGCTATCTACTCCTTCACTGTGATGTATCTTTTCAGGATATGGTACTCATAAAAAAGGGTATTGATGCTACCACATTCCTACATAATCTATGTTCGTCACTTTAGACATCGTTTTCCATGAAGATATCATGTATTTTTCCTCTGAGTCTAAACTTCAAGAAAATGACTATTATCACAAAATTCAGACCTTAGTTATGATTATGATTTCATTGAATATGGGAAGTAGAATGTGGGCAGATTGAACAAGAACTTGGATTCTAGTATTGATAACTTACAAATTAAGTAGAAAAATGGTGAATTAGATCCAACTCATCAATTGACAAAAGAGATAGCTCTAACTCTAATTGAGTTTGAACCTATCAATGACACATCAAACTAATCGAGAGAAGATTTAGCTCCAACTCTATTTGAGATTAAACCCACAGTGACACACCAAATCAATCGCTTGCTAAGGATATTCCTAAGCCCTCCAGAAAGTAGTTACCACATCGTCAAACTAGAGGTATACCTAAACCCACATATAAGCTTGATTTATCTAGCAAAGTTAGATAACCTATGAGTAATTATGTGTCTAACCATCATTTTTCAGAATCAAACCTATCATTTATGAATTAATTAGCTACTGTATCAATTCCTAATAGTATGTAGGAAGTCTTAATAGACCCAGATAGAAAGCCACTATGAATGAATAAATGAGATATCTTAAAAAAAAAAATCACACCTGGAAACTTGTTAATCGTGTGTTGGGAAAGAAAACAATTGGATGTTGATGGTTGTACACAGTGAAGTATAAAGTAGACAGTTCAATTGAAAATTTTAAAGTAAGACTCATGTCCAAAAAGGTATACTTAAACTTATTAGATTGATTATACAGAGACATTTACTCCTGTAGCTAGGATCAATAACATTCATGTATTATTGTCCTTATCTACAAATTTGGAATAGCCATTGCAATAATTTGATGTGAAAAATGTCTTTTTACATGACAAATTGTTAGAAGAAATCTATATAGATATCTCACTAGGATGATTGATAACAGATAAATATAGTATACAATTCTGTAGATTAAAGAAATCATTATATAGATTAAAACATTCTTCGAGGGCGTAGTTTTGGATGATTTACAAGGTCAGCGAAATCATTTGGCTACAAATAAAGCAATTTGGATCACACTTTATTCTTGAAGAAATAACATGGACAAAATTACTACACTCATCTTATATGCTTATATGTAGATGATATAGTCGTAGTAGGAAATAATTTAGAAGAAAGGAAGGCTTTACGTAAATACTTGTCTAGAGAATTTAAAATGAAATATCTAGAACCCTTGAAGTCCTTTCTTGAGATTGAAGTGCTCAGTCTAGCAAAAGGGTTTTTCTCTCTTAGAGGAAATATGCCCTTGACTTATTGCATGAAACTGGAATGCCATCATGTCAACCAGCAGACACACTAGTATAAGAAGGTATGTAGTTGTGTATAGAATTAGACTAAATACCAATTGATAAAAGAAAGATACCGGAGACGTGTAGGGAAACTAATATACTTAGCACACACAAGACCAAACTTTGCTTATTCATTGAGTATAGTCAACTAATTGATGCATAATCCTGGAGAGAAGTATATGAATATTATTATGCACATTTTGAGATACCTGAAGTCTGCCCTTAGAAAGTGAATTTAATTTTCTAAACATGAAGATCATTAAAAAATAGATGCATACTGGACTGGATTTAAAGATGACAGGCGATCTATTTTAGGATACTTTACATTTATGGGCGATAATCTTATGATGTGGAAAAGTAAGAAATAGAATGTCGTCACTCGTTCAAGTGAAGAAGCCGAATTCAGAGGGATGACACTTAGACTATGTGAGACGTATGACTTAGACTTCTCTTACAGGATTTGGGTTTCCTGTCCAAGCAACTAATCCAACTATTTTGTGACAATAAAGCAGCACGAGATATTACTTATAATCCAGTCCAACATGATCGAACAAACATATTGAGGTTGACATGTTTTTTTATTAAGGAAAAATTGGAAGAAAAGATTTTGCAATTACCCGAGATTCACTGAGAAGATTAGTTGGCTGACATTCTCAATAAAGCAGTCTATTCTTAAAGTTTTTAAGCAAGTTGGGCATATGTGATATCTATGTACCAACTTGAGAGAGAGTATTAAAATACAAGCATATTGGTTTTAATCCTTATCTTTAGTGATTTTTTCCTTTTTAAAAGAATCTAGCCATAGTATATGGCTGTGTATCAGGTAGAAAATGTATAGTTGTCTATTATGCAGCTATGATTATGTTGTATAGAGTCCATTCGTTTTTTATATAATGTTTGTAATCTTTATGGTCAAAATATGAATGAAAAATACAATTCATCATCTTGTTCTGAATTTGATGATTCACCCATAATCACTTTTGTCTCGTTCGTTGAGTAAGTGCCTGACTTGTGTCTTGTTCATCGAATGAGTTCTTGACTTTAGGGTATTCGGCAGTGTTTATTTTAGAGTTTATTTTGCTTTTTCTTAAATTGTTCAAAAATTTCAATTTTAAAACCCTTTTTCCCTCTAGATGCTATCATTTAGTCTCCAAACTAAGAGCGATACCTATTAAGTCCTTAAAAAATTTGCACATAACAAGTACATGATTATTTCCATCAAAATTTGATGGTTTTTCACAGAATCGGGTAGATTGCAATAGTTCTATAAATTTACTATTGTAATTGCCCAAAAAAAAAGTGAAGCCACGTTGCAAGTCAACAACAAATTAATAGACTAATCATGCCGAAACCTATATAGATATTCGATGGAATGAGATTCATGTATGAATGTCTAAAGTACGATTATGATCTATACATAATTCTATATTATGCTTTCTTTACTGAAAAGGGAAAAAAATCGTACCATAAATTGATAATCTTTCCACAACTTTAAGTTAAGAAATAAGATTACAAAATTTCAAAAAAAGCCAAAAGAATTAAATATTACAATTCCAATCAGTTCTGTGACTTTCTCCTATCAAAATAAGGTTAATGATATTAATAGCCATTGAATTATACTTGTTGTACTATTTTGTCCCTTTAATTTTTAACTAAGTAATAGTCCATGAATTATGTAATTATTACAACAATGATCTTTTTGTCACTAACCATTAAATATTTAACAAAAATAAGTCATTACAAAATATATAATTTAGTAATTATGATTAAGAATGAGATTTTGAATTTTTAACTTATACAGTAGACTACCAAGATTTATGCAATTAGTTTAACAATGACTACTTTTTTCCTTCACAAACTGTTAAATTTTAAATAGAAATGAATCATGTGTAAAGTGTACTGTTTAATTACTATAACTAAAAATGAGACTCAAATTCATTGAAATAAATAATACTTAATTATACACTTTGTGTTTATGATTATTTTCTGTAAAAAATTAAAAATATATCGTAAAAGGATCAATATTACGATAATTGGATAATATAGAAGTTATCTGTATAAGTTGAAATTTGAGAACGTAACGATATAATAAATATAATTTTCTACCCAATAATAATAATAATAATAATAATAATAATGGAAAGTATCATCTTCTTCGTATCATCGTAGGGTCGCGCTCGCGCACTAGTCTGGGGAAAAAAAGAAAACGTGAAGAGGGGCTAGGGTTTAGGAAGGAGAAGAGGAAGAGGAAGAGTAAGAGTGAGAAAGCAGCTCATCACGATGCTTCCCATAACGCTTCCCATCAACATTTGTTGCGACACTTGCCAAAATTACATCTCTAAGGGTACTGATGTCAATTTCCGCAAGGAAGAAGTCATGGGCGAGGTATGTTTTTTTCTTCGTTCCCCTCTTTTTTTTTTTTTTTTTTTTTTTTTTGGATATTAGTGTGATTTAGATATTGTAAATTGAAAATCATTGATATTTTTTGCCTAGAAATTTCATTATCCATTATTTTTTGTAGATTTTCAGGGTTTTCTTGTTGTAGGTTAAATGATGGGCAGTTGATACTTCTAGTTGTTTTTGATAGTAAAGTTGAAGAGAATGAATGTAGGATTTGTTGGTAGTTTTCCTGAATTTTCAATTTCGTCTTCATAGAGTGGTTTTTGTTGGTTATAGGTTGATATTTGTAGATTAATTTGTGGGTGGCATGAATTTTGTGGAATTGGGGGTGGAAATTCACCACCAACTCTTTGATGCATTTTGCATTGCAGACATATATGGGTGCCCAAATATTTAGGTTTCACTTTAAGTGCACCAGATGCTCGGCTCCAATCGCAATAAAACCACATCCTAAAAAATCAGATTATGTTGTGGAGTCTGGCGCCACGCGAGATCCTGAATTTGAACCATCAGATGATGATGATGAGCAGGAGCAGGATCCTGAATCAGATCATGAGTTTATGTTGGATTTAATTGACATTCAAGAGGAACAGGAGCTGTTACAAATCGCGCTTATGACTTACAACAAGTGGAATAACAATATAGTTAGAGACGATCAAGAGACTCCATGAGTGTCGAACCAAGCATATACCAGCCAGCTATCTGAAGCTGCTATGATGAAACTCTATTTATTTTGTTTCTCCTAAAAAAGTATAATATTAGTGTTTAGGACATTAATATATTATCACTGTATTTGGGGCATCGAAGCTTTCATGGAAAATCATCATTTCCTTTGAATCACAGACTCTTTCATATGTAACTTTCCGTTCCCTTGTTCTCAATTTATAGTACTTTTGTGTCTTTAACATCCAAAAAAAAGAGGAAAATTTTGTTAAACTGGTGTATCCCATTTAGCAAAGATTAGCATTTAAATTGTACATGGGCAATTACTTTTGCCCAATGCGTCGAGGCATTGTCAAGCCACTCGATAATAGAGTGGATTGACGTTGTAGAGTATCATCGAGGGCACTTGTCGAGTATCATGGAGTAACGAATTTTTGATTTAATAATATTAGTAGGGAAATTATTATTTTTATACCTCTATTTTGATATTTTGTTCAGTTTATAACTTCTGTTTTGGTTATTATCAATATTGACTCTTAGAAAATATTTGTTATAAATTTATACCCTGTCACTAATTTAGAGTAGCTAATTTACCAAGATGATTTAATAAATTTATTCTGAGATAAGTTTTTATATGGTTTATTTTTAATTTTTTAAACAGTAATTTGGTAAATTAGCTACTTTAAATTGGTATCAGGGTATAAATTTATAATAGATTTTAAATCTAAGGATCAATTTTAATAATAACCAAAACAGAAGGTATAATTTGAACAAAATATCAAAATGCAGGATATAAAAGTGATAGTATCCCATATTAGTATTGTTGAGGATTGCCGAGCAGAGTCTAGTTGTATCCTCATTTTACTAATTAAAAGAGACTAGTTTTGTAATAATTGTATTAAAAAAGATTAACTAGTAAAAATGCTTTTTAAAATGGCTTCTTCCCAAGGAAAAAAGAACAGAAGTTTCTCTAGCCTACCCTTTTATGCAAGGTAATTGGCCATAGATAATAGTATTTTCAACTAAAATGATTTCTCTAAGAGTGATTTGAAAACTGACCTTTACAGTAGTGCTACTGGTTGGAACCATAAAATTATATGACTCTTTTAGAGTCAATAATTATAGTTCATCACAAAACAATGTGACCGTACTTTAAAAAGTCATTTTTCAAGACACCCGTAGAAAAGTCAATTTTGTCGAAATACTGCTACACTGGTCCATTCCCCTTTATGCAATTTGGGAAAACTAGTAGATTACACCTTAGCATATTTATGTATATGCACACTAGGTTTTGGCAAAAGTAGTAATTTACACCTTAGTGTATGCATATATAGTTTTAGGACGTACCGTGCCTGGTTTAATGATAGAATTACATCGAAAAACCAAATCACTCTAGAAAGAGAGGAAAAAGAAAACATAAGTTTAATCATTAGATTCCAAACTAAGGCTAAAAATATCGATCCGTCTTTTACTCGGGATTAAAATGAAAAATATTCGGCATCGATCCTAAATCCTTTGAAGATTATTTATGCAGCAATTAAACATGTTCAATAAATAATAGTTGAAGCAATATGGAAACACAGTGGTAAATACTTTTCTCTAAAGTTACAAAATTACCAAAAGATATCAAATGGCACATCATCCAAATTATCTTTTCACACTGAGTTGGATTCCTACATGCTAAAATTGGTCTCCATCAGAAGTTTATGGAATATTATATATATAGTGTTTGCAAAAGTTTCTTGATCCAACTGAAGTAAAAAATTGTGCGAGAGATTATTAAAATTAATCATCAGAAGTTTATGGAATACTATATACATAGTGTTTGCAAAAGTTTCTTGATCGAACTGACGTAAAAAATTGTGCGAAAGATTATTAAAATTGATCCTTATCTTTTCACTTTCTAATTCTTTCTCACTCGTTAGACATTGCCCTTCTTTCTAATTCTTTCTCACTCGTTAGACATTACCCTATCTTCCCTATAAATTTCTCTTCTTCTTGTACGCCTCCTCCTAATTATACTCTTCGTTGTCCTATTGCATTAAGTAACGGCCAAAGATTGATGACCGAACATTCTTCATCGATGCAATGTATTCACTCGTTGATTTTCCAAAAGGAGAAAAAAAGCCAAAATATACAAAATTTACAAGGCTACAAAAGAATATTTTGAAGTTTGAGTGTTCTGTAATTTAAATTTTAAAGTTTGGACTTTATAAAATAATACCATGAGATTAAGAATTTTTAAAAATTAATACTACGAACTGATTTTAAATTAGTTTTAGTAATGAAAAAATAATAATATTCTCCGTTAAAAATGGATTAGTCCTTATTTTTTCCTTAATTTTGAAAATATTATTGTCTTTTACTAGTTAAAAATATTCAAAAAGTCAACTTAGGATATTAATTTTTAGAAATTTTTAATCTCAAGATATTATTTTGCAGAATCTAAACTTTAAGGTTTAAATTGTAAAATATCTAAATTTTAGTATATTTTTTGCAGTTTACCCAAATTTACATACCATTTTAGGGGTGCCCTTTGTATTCAAACCAAATGATTTCAACACTAGTGGTAGTATACTATACTGAAATAAGGTCTAATTTGATGAGAAGTAAACAAAGGAAGGTGTCATAATTGAGGAGCTAGAAATCGGAAGAGGAATTCACATGTGATACATAGTGACTAGAGAGTGCAAAAAAGAATATATTTAGTGTTCTCCAAATATGATATAAGAAAGAATACTGATATAGTCCCAAAAAAAAAAAAAAAAAAGAAACAAAAATATCTAAATAAGACCTAATTTTAAGTAATTAAAATAACAAAAAGTTAACTGTTAACATGTAGCTTGGTTGAAGTTGACAATAAAAGATCGAAATCCCAGGCGTCCATCAAGCTTCGACTTACAGATTCATTTCCGAGAGATCATGTGAACTTTTGATCCATTAATTGAATGACCCCACCAGTCACCACAATCTAGCCATTGGAGATTCCAATTCATGACAAAGAGAAATTTGCACCATTGCATACGTCCGAATCGATTGAAAAACAGTCCTTACTAAAACTTCTTTACCTCCTGCCAGGTGCCAGCTTGTCGGTTTGTTCCAAACTTTCTCCTTAATAGATCAGCTGAATAGAAATTTCTTTTAAACGCCCAGAAATCTTGGAATAGGAAGACCAAGATAATGCTCGATCGTGACATACACAAATGTCCATAGCTTTAAAAATCCCAAGTTGTGTTAACTTTCAAAATTATTCTCCAAAGTAGTGGCAGCAGATGTCATCGCTTGACAGAAATGTACGTGTTTTAGGATATAGGGATTGTATCTCATGAGATATTGTAAGATATATTTTGTACGCATTCATAGATGATAAATGACTCTATTAGTTTTCAAATTATAGAAAATTTTTATTTTAGTTCTTAAATTTTAAATTGTATCATATTGGTCCTTAAATATCTAAAAATGTGTCATTTTACTTATTTTTGCTATACATATTACTTTTTATTTGAAACTTATCAGAATGATCACATAAGTTGCATTTCTCATTCTGTATTAATGATTTTAACAAAATATTGTATTTTAGATAGTTCTACATTGAATTATCATCCAATATGCAACTAATTTTTATTCAAATAATAATTTTTAAACTATTTCAATTCATAGTCTAATCTCTTTATAATGCTAGACTATGCTTGTAGATATAAAATAACTACAACAACAGAATAACAAAAATGTCTTATATGCTCATTTTTTCAAAAATAAAACGAAATATATAACCAAAAGAACTAAAATGAAAATTTTTTAATAGTTTAAGGACCAAAATGACGCACTTCAAAATTTAAAGGCTAAAGTAAAATTTTTGTCATAGTTTAAGGACTAACAAGGTTATTTATTTTTTTTTACAGAATATGCAATATGTATTGTATTCGTATATATCTATTGTTAACTAGTTTCTACTATTTATAAAATATACATCTATTTTCGTATTTGGAAGTATTAGAAAAGAAGACATATCTATTGTTAACTAGTTTCTACTATTTATAAAATATACATCTATTTTCGTATTTGGAAGTATTAGAAAAGAAGACATATCCTGTCCTTAAAATATATATATATATTTATATAAATGAAAAATAGATCATAAAAAAAATGAAAAGGCACTATTAAAAGATTAATTAGTGAAGTTCAAAACACTAATGCAACCAATTTATTTAGAGTTTCCTTAGTTTTTCTTTTGAGCAAAGCAACAATATATAGGGGAAAATTTCGTTAAAATTAGATAGTTTTTGATTGAATTTTACAAGGCAAACTGAGTCAGCTCGTTTCTCTTTCTTCCTGTTTGAGACCACCCAATCCTACTTGTAATATTATATTTAAACAATTTCAGTTTCTAGTACTTTATGTAGCTATAGCTTTGTTGCATTGCTTACTTCTCTCTGCCTCTGCTTATATAGATATACTTTTCTATACCTTTGAAACATAGTGCCAACGTCGCGACAAGAAAAAAAAGTCTATTGGAATGACGTTTGTCAACCTAATAAACCTCAAAAGTTATAATTGATTTATAGAATGAAATTGAAATAGTAATAAGAATAGTAACAGAATTCAATTAAAATATGAATAATAATATTATTTTATTATTTTATTATTTGATTGAAATTTGAAATTAGTGTTGGAATAAGAAATATTTTATTTGATTAAACACTAGCATGGAATAGAATTATGACTAAAATACTTATATTTTTAAATTTTAATATATTTTTCTTCAGGGAAAAAAAGATCAAGTGACTTTTTTAGAAATTTATTTAAGAATGGAGAAATGATTACTTAGGTGAGTTGGTGGAATTTCAATTCCACTATTTGATGGAATTAGGATTACCAAAAAAATTAAAAATTCCATAACTCAATGTCAAACTAAAGAATGGAAAAGACCTTTTGTTAGAATGACCTTTCCATTTCAAAGCTCATTCTATTGAACTAAACATGCCATTAATGTCATTCTAGTAACCTATTGTTATCGTCTATCTTCATCCTAATAGACACCTACTGGGATGACATTTTTAGTCGCCCAAACAAAATAGACCTAATGTCTTTCCAATAGATATTTTTTTAAATAATATTTTTTATATGAAAAGAAAAATATGACTTATTGGGGTGACAAAGGTAATTTAATTTTTTTAAAATTATATACCTTTATTATTTAGAACATATTTATGCATATTATTCGCTTATTATTCATCATTACTAAATTTAACTAAAAAAAATATTATAAAGTTAAACTAATATAAAATAAACGTATAAAAATCTAAATTCACATAAACATATTAATAAACATAAAATAATCTATCTAAAACAATAAAAAATTAACCAAAATTAATATCGTTACATAAACAAATCTACATAGCTAAATCAACACAAACACATATCAAATTCTCAAATTTATGTGAAGTCAATCTTTCAATTAAACCTAATCTACCTCAATATTTTTCAAATTCAATAAATCGAAAGTTTAGGAAATTCCACATTATTCATAAATAAATCACAATCACAAATATAATATCGATTCAAAATATTCAACACACGCATAAATTAACATTAACCGAAACAAACCACAATTATTGTAAAAATCCAAAAATAACTAACCTCGAGATCTTAAAAACCTATAGTTCAAATGCTCTAATTTCTTCAAACTGAAAAGTTGAAAATATTACAAAAGTTATTAAAATGTAAGTTAAAGTAAACTTAAAAAAAATAAAAAGAGATGGAGAAAGAAAGATGTAGAGAGATTTGGAGAGGAGAGGAGAAAAAGAAAGAGAGGAAAAGAGAAAGAGCAAAGAGAGATTCAAAGGAGTGAAAGAATAGGAAGAAGAGAAATTGGGAAGAAAGAGAAATACGAAAAAAGGAGGGTCATGACTCTCATATAAATTTTTAGAGCTATTGGGGTGACATTGTCGCTCCAATAAGTAACAATGCTATCCTAATAGATGGGACAGCTCCAATAAGTAACAATGTTATCGTAGTAGATGGGACAACAATTTTTCATGAAAATTAATTTATTTTTGAAAATTTGGGCGGCACAAAATGTATCGTGCAAATTTGCAAATTTTCTCAGGACATCTATATCGTCCTAATAAATATAAAGTTAAAATTTTATTTTTTTTTTGAAAATTTTGAGCAGTACAAAACGTACTATGAAATTTTCGAATTTTCATGGGTCACCTGTAAGGGTGACAATAGATATAAAATCGCCCCAATAGACCGAAATATTATTCACATTTGTAAATATCATTTATTTTATTAGATTATTAAAAAGTTTATACCTATTGGGACAAATCATTTTTTTTTGGTGATCAACTCACGCCAAAAATTCTTGCGACTAGATAAATGTATCGTCTCAATATAATTCTATGGGGACGGCAAATACCGCCCCAATAGAGTTTTTGCTGACTTTTAGTATGCATGAACCTCTATCTCTATTCTTACGATATAAATATGGCCTCAGTAGATAACATTTCTTGTAGTGCATTTTCTTTCTTTTTTTTTTTTTGAAAAAAAAAATTCTAAATTCTCCTATTTGGTGACCAGAGAAGTTTTCAAAATGGGGTGAAATGAAAAATAAATTAAATTTTCATTCAAAAGAAAAAATAAAGTAAATTTTTTCTTCCTCATGTTATGGTTGGGTAACGTGAATATATCGTATATAAATATATGGCAAACGTGACTTAATTATAATAACTTTATTACATTTGATCCAAAATATTTACGTAATTGTAAAAGTCCGAGGGTATTCTTGGTGTTTGGATTTTCTTTCTTTTCTTTTAAATGTAAAATCTATGTTGAATAATCGTTTAATATTATTCAAAAAAAAAAAAAATAGGACTTGTAATTCATTCATACGATCAACTTTGCTTAGAAAATCAGTGAATAGATAAATCTAAGATTAAAATCCACTCAAATCAAGGTTCTTGATTGGATTTGATCATTGTCCGGATATGATCCAGTGCAAGTCTCAGAATTTTAAGGGAAGAGATGGATCGAGGAAGTTAGAGTTGTATGCAATCATATTAACCCAAAAAAAAAAAAAAAAAAATCATCCCAAGTGGTGTTTACAAGGGGAAAAAAAAAAAAGGAATAAAAGAATGAAAAAAATCACATGATTATGATCCTAAGTATATGTCAAAAAGGCTCAATCATCGTCCTCTTCTACTAATATCCTCTCATCATCCTCATATTCTACTAATATCCTATTGTCAACCCGATCGGTACGATCTCCTTGGCGTCCTATCTGATATGTTACTGCCGTACCCTGGCCCCGATGACTCAATGTAGTCAATCCAAGAACTGAGTCAGTAGGATCCACCGCAAAATCAGTGACGGTGACTGGATCACGAAGTTGGACCTTAGCAAACAAAGAATAATCTTTAGCATCCAGTGTTAGGAAACCAGGGCCAAAGTTATTGTCCTCTGCACCACGTGAATTCAGAAAAGCGTAGATAACATCATCACCTGCATTAAAAGTTATCCTGGTTTGGTCAAGTAGACTAGAACTATGCAACTGTTTAAAGCTCCTAAGATCCCATATCCCAGAGTTTATAATAACCTGCAAATTTGTCGTCACAAACAAGAATGAGAATACGAATAAGAACAAGAATAAGAAGTATTATACAAGCCAAAAAAAAAAAAAAAAAAAAAGATTGCAAGAAAGTATCTTAAAAGCTAAATAACAATTACAAGGAAACTTCCTGTTTCTATTGTTTACTCTTCCAAATATACATGCATGTAGGCATATACTAATATAAAATAACAAGGTACAATCCTTGCACAGTTAAAAATATTACTCAAATCTAGCAAGTATAGAAGATATTTTACCTCATTTCCCGATGGATGAAAGCCCCCACCACGATAATCTGTGATCTGCTCAAAGCGATGAACCGGACTGGTGGAAGTACGGCTGTCCCAGAGTATTCCATGGCATAAAAATAGTGTGTCCAAGGGATGGAAATGAATCATAAAATTGGCATCAATCACACGCCTCGCCAACTGAAAAGGGTGAGTGAACTTTTGCATATGTCTGCAAGTCTGAATGTCGAATAGTCGAATTTGATTTAGCCTGGTATGTGTGGCAGCAACTAGATCCCCAGCATTGCTACAGCGAGCAAGTTTGCATTCTTCAAATGAATGAATTGCCCCCTCTGAGAGACTATACGCATCCCTCCATAACATCACCTCACGGCTGTTTGAAGAAAGTACCAAGGTTTTGTCATGACCAGATACACACTGTAGATTACTGACAGCAAAACGATGGCTTATGCCATTTTGTATTACCCTGTTACTATTCAGATCAACAAATTTGACCTCTCCAGAATAGCACCCTGCTACGACATGGTGAGAGTTGCGGAGAAACTTCATAGACTTGAAACTAGAATTAAAGCGAGGATGCTGATATGCCCGCCATATCCGAAAACGACTGTAGACAAACTGGCGGCTTTTTCCAGTTCCAGAACTCTCACCATACTCACGAAGGCGGCAACAAGCCGCTATGTTCAATACTGGAGCTTGCTCTCTGCAGGTCAAGTTAGAAAAATCATCTCAAGAATTATAATCGGCACAATGCAATTTCTTATTATTAGATCACAACTATTGACTTGAAAGCAAAAACACAAGACCAGCGCAATGCAACTTCTTATTACAAGATCACAGCTATCCACTTGAAAGCAAAACAGAAGACCTGCCAATACTACTTTTTTTCTTTAGTCAAGATATTACTATCAATCCAGAGCCATCTAAATCCGAACCCTGCAAAGACTCCTATGATTGCCTATTACATAGACCTACCAGTGCAGTTTCTTATTGTAAGATCACAACAATCAACTCGAAAGCAAAACAGAAAACCTGCCAAGACTACGTTTTTTTCCTTAGTCAAGACATTACTATGAAGCAAGACCCATCTACATCCCTGCAAGTCTCCTGTGATTGCCCATTACATAGAGTCAAAGGGCCTCAATTCCGGACACATTTCTTCCCCATGGAATACGTAAAATCGAATAGAAATTCCTAACACGTAAAAGGAAAGCACTAATGCGGAGATTAGATTTACCAATCACAAGCCCCAACTGGGTTGTGTTTCTTGCCTAAAAAATAAAAAAAAAACCCAACATAAACCACAATTTCTTTGTAGTCGCACAATAACTTTCTTATTTATTATAATTATTTTCGATAGGAAAGAAGACAAAGCAGAGTCCAGAAGCCTCTTCAATGAAAATAATGGCAAGTTTCCATTAATGCGAGGGTTTCCTAAAATTTAGTCAACGAGTTTCCTAAAAATTGAATGTGAAACTAAAGCCTGAAGTCTAAAGATATGGACTAAATGGTAAGGGATACTAAAAATTTCCTAAAAAACAAACCAAATCAAGTACTCTCATAGTTCCTAGATCCAAATTATCCAAAACCAAGTATCGGAGTTTCTAAAATGAGAACCAATGTATCCAATACAGTCATAATAGTCAAAACTTCACGCCATCTCTAGTTCTTCCCTAATACAAAGCGAAGAAAGGAAACAGAAAGATTCGTACCGGCATTCAACAGCGACAGCCTTCTTCTCCGTCCCCCCGTCACCGGCCTTCTTCTCCATCTCCGGTTCCGGCTCCGGCTGCGGCTCAGGCTCCGGCTCTGTCGCGTCAACTTTCTCTGCTTCCTTCTCCATGTTTCTTCTTCGACAAGTAACCAGAAACCCTCTATTTCTCTCTCTCTCTCTCTCCTCTTCCGTTATTCTTGGATTTTGTTTTTTCCAACTTCCCGCGCGTGGCTGTTTAGTTAAATAGCCGAAATGAGACTTTTTTTTTTTTTGGCCGAGTAGCCTGAATGATTTTTCAATTTAATCGATAGCATATTAAAAAGGCTTTCAGCTCAAGTACATTTTTTTTTTTGTTTTTGTGTTAAACCATCTCAAGTACAAATTATACAAATAAAAAGAATCCCCAAATCTGGCTGAAATTAAGTTAAAATGTTGTTAAGAAGTTGAGTATTTTTTTTTTTTAATTAGATGCTTAAAACGAAATAAAATTAAGCACAATATTATGGATTTGGAGATTGGATTCACAATTTTTTGAGCTGAAATTCGCTAGACAAAAATCATTTAGTCCATTCTATTTCATTTTTTTATTGTGTTTTTAGATATATCTTATTATTATCTCTTAAAATAATTTATAATATTTTTTTTGTTTCGAAGAGTAACTCTAATATTCTTAATAGCACAATTTATTTGTCTCGCAGAAATGGCTCATAGGATAATCTATTTTTAACATAATGGGCAGTGGAAGGAAAATCAAGTACGAATGGTCCTTCGAAGAAATAGGAAACTCTCTCCTGTTCTTGCATGTATTTGTTTTTGCTTTGGTGGATAAATAATAGTAGTCTTGGTGTGAATTGAAATAAATCCATGGGAACCTCAAACTTACCAACAAGAAGAACCCATTCGAATCACGACTTTCCCATCGTAATTTATAATGTGTATTTTAAATGACATTTGTACTAATGTTAACTTGCACGCTCGTAAGGAATTTTTACAATTCTTAGAATGTAACAGTAATATTGTATTCGAACTGTGGAATTTCTAAATATGTAATTTAAAATTTACAAAATTCTTAATATGAGAAACAATAAATGACATACTGTGGTAACCGTATTCGCCACCAATCTGATCCTGCCACGTGGAAAGGACAAAGAGTTAATCCCGGATTAAGCTAAGATAATTAACCGTTGTTAAATTTGTCACAACCTTAGACCGGGGATAATAACAGAATGGATATTTCATAAAATAGACATTCTGAAAAATATATTTATTTATTTTTTTGAAATTGACTTAATTAATTCAAAAATTTGTCCCGAGGACTCTAATCTTTCAAAACTAGTATTCATAAAATTTTTAATTAAAAATAAAACCCCACAGTTATGCGTTATTCATTGAACATAGACTATGATTAAACAATTGTTTAATAGTCATGCATTATAAATTATCTCACATTCAAACACAGACATAAGTAATACAAACCGTATCCAAATCTCATATTCTAGTTTATAAAGTTTAATGAAAACCAAATTCCTACTCAAATTTAAATATTTCATAAATCGCGTAAGAATTTACTAAAATATAAATAAACTAGTTATTCTGCAAATGTCTCGATCTAGTTCTTCTGGTCCAAATCACATTGAGTGTCACCTGAGAGGAAGAAGGGAGTGAGCTAGTGCCCAGTAGAGAATCGATTTCAAGATTTTATATATATAAGAAACATACTCATGTTGAAAGTCCTACATGGTTAGTAGTCCACTCAAACAGTTCACAAAACTCAAGTGGAAATCATACTCCAATAGTTCAAACATTCCAAACTATTGTAAAACATCCACAAAAACCAGTACATATCTATTCAAGTCAACATATAACCATATATGCAATCATAATGTCCTGGTGGATTACTCATAAATCTGAGTCACATAAAGAGGCGCTGTAAGTCCGATCACTCGATGTGGGGCATCGTAAGTCCGATCATCCAATATGGGACATCGTAAGTCCGATCACCTAATGTAGGGTATCGTAAATATGTGAATGTATACAAATCTTATATGAACGACAGAATAAGGATATACACCATTTTCACAAAATCTCAAAATAATCCTTGTAGTATTCCTTAATCAAACAACATTTAGTCCTCAAATCATATTAGATTTTCTAAGATTTCGGCATTATAATAGTCATTTTTGATCAAAACCCAATAATCCAATTTCTTATAGAAAACAGTTTCAAACAGTATATATATGACATGCCAACCAGTGTGACGTACCTCCCAAGCAGTTTATATCTCAAATCAGATCAAAATAGATATAAACATAATTTTTATAAATCATTTCACAAAAGTTTATATTTATCAAAAACATGTGAAAGTCAAAATTAAACAAATTTGAAGATTAAGTAATCGAATCCCTACCCCAATCGAGCATTCAATTAGCGTTACAAAACTATGGAGAAAGTTTGGCGTCGTTTGGAAGAACGGATATCGTTTTTGAACCTTTGGTTCCTTGGTTTGAAAATTTGATTTTTAAACGGAGCTTTAAATTATGTAACGGACTTCACCACTAAATCCAGAGCACCCAAAAACCCTAGGTTAGACATATAATTTGTCAAATTTAGATGCAGACCCCACAATACACAAATCGAGGCAAATCTGAGCCATCTAATTTCGTTTTTCGAGCTCGTTTCAGAACATAGTCAATATATATATATATATATCTCATTTTCACCATTTTCAACGTAGATTCCAAAAATGATATTTGTTTTAAAATCTAACGTTCCAATCGAAAAGTCAATTCCAAAACCATTTACATATAAAATTGTCTAACGAAATTAAACTCAAACGGAGCAAAAATGAGACATGAGGTACCTACCACCAGATTACCTATGAGGAAACGAGTCCACAGTGACCGGTTTCGCAGCGAATAGTGGCCGGAATTGGCTCTGGCAAGCAAAACTCGCCGTTTTCTGCCGTTTTTTGGTAATCGCGAGCTCCGATGCGGCTGGTTCTAATGGCGGAAGCTTCGTCTGGCGACGGCGCTTCATTTCCGAGTGACAGCGAGCTTCAACAATGACCAGAGGAGGAGCAGCAGCGACTGGTGTAAAAGAGCATCACAAGGGCCTCGTGGGAGAAGAAGGAAAATGTAGGGGATTTAAGGGCAATTGTGATGTAACACTATACTATAAATAGCCTAAAAATTATATTGTCACATTATTTAGTTTAAAAATTGTCTCTTTATCTTTTTCCTCCCTAACTCCTATTTTGCAGATATTCTTTTCATTGGAGAGGGGAGATCTAATTAGGTTCTCTCCGTCGCACTTTCTTTTTTTACTTTAATATCCTTTTTGATTTTCTTTTTCTACTTCAATAATTATTCTTGAATGAATGGATATATTGTCATAAATCTACATGTTTTGTCTCACATGATTCTAAATCAGTGTGAGTTTCATCATTTTTATTATTTTCATTTAATTTTGTGTTTTTTTAGATCTGTAACTTCCAAGTTCTTCCCTACTGCTGTAATATTCTTTAATTTATTGGACTACCACCAAAATACGAGAAACTTGCTTCATCGTTACAGTTCGTATACTTTATGATCTTACCTTCCTTTTTAATTATAATTGATGGGTTGCTGCTTTTGGTGATGTAGGATGAGGAAGTAAAAATGGAATACTATGTATGTATTGAGTAAAATAGTAGAATTCTACTTAACGAAAAAAGGGACGCCCGAAAACTTGCTAGCGACCAAAAAAAAAAAAAAAATCCTCAAGGACTTCTTTTGTTTTTATGAGAATACTTGTGACCCGTTGACTAATTCTTTTTCCTGCATTTAACAAACTTGGACTGGCTCCTTGAGTTTGATATTTAAACCCTTGGATTGGAAGCATCATATAGAGCATAATAATACAATGCAGTCACACAGTTTCTTTTAGGACTTTTGATATCGGTCAGTATTTGAGATCTAGCTGAGCAACTGATCCACTTGTTGGGGATCTCATACAAATGATCATATTGAACAGCAATATATTGATGAAATTTTAACATCCTTCTAAACTTTGTTGCCCATTTACAGTCACTACTGCAATCATTACTTCCTTCCCTCATATCGTTTCCATTTACCTTGAAAGTAACAACTATGTACAGATATTTTTGGAAGATGACTCTTAAAGTAAGTTTCATGTTCCTTAAAAAAAAAACAAAAACAAAAACAACAACAACGACAAAAAAAAAACTAGAGTAAATGTTTTTATCCATAATTTTCCATTTCTACTGAAACGTACAATTCACCGATGAAGACACAAGTCAAAAGAAATCCAAAAATCAAGTATTGAACTTTCTAGCTATTAGTGAACTCTAGAAAAACATAACATAATTTATTAAGTGGGATATTTGAAAAAACGACAAAGTACCTTCGAAAGGAACAATGCCTCTGTCACGTACCAATCCCTTGTTATGGGTATAGGCGATGGTTCTCAAACTGTTATCTTATTATGGATCAACTGACATGTATGAATAAAACTTATGTCATTTGGATGTTTATAAAAGATATTAGACAAAGGCTTGTTAAGAAACCGTCATATAAAATTTTCTCTGGATGACCATTTCTTTTTTTTTTTTTTTTTTTTTCTTTTTGCTAAACTGGCTTAGAATGGTTGATATATTAGAGAATAACCTCCCCAATAAACAAACAATAATGAAAGTGATAAAATAAATGCAAAAAATAATATCGAAATAAATAAATAAGACACAAAAATTTATCATAGTTTACCAATTTATCTATATCCACAGAGCTACTAAAGATATTCACTATTGGGAGGAAAAAAAAACCTTTACAAGTTTTTATACTCAACACTCTCAACTCACACCCCAGACCCTGAATATTCTCAAGAGAAAAATTGTATTTTTCTTTAACTCTCAAGAGTAGACTCACTCTAATTTTACTCACACAATATTTGGTGTTTCTCACACCTGAGATAATAGAATGAGGAGAACAAGCCTATATTTGTAGGCTTAAATTTCACCAACTCCCATCAATATCTATACACGGCTTTCTATATTTATCTACACGGTTGTAAATTGATTTGTTGTGTCCAAAATTCTCTCACATAGCCTTGTGTATATAGCCATCACATGGCTTTCATTCAAAGCATTAAATGCTTAGTAAAATGAGTGAATGGTGGAGATAGGACATGCCTTTACACATCAACAATCTTCTGCTCGAAGACTAATTTCAATTATGTCTTCACACTCGATTAATGCAGTAGCTCATCTCCTCATCTTTATGCTTACAAACTAACTGAAGTTGAATATAGCTTTAGTTTGTCAATAGTTACCATCTTTATTTACATATCAGTAGGATTTTGACTATCATAAATCTTCTCAAGAACTATAACTTCATCTTCTAAGCTGAGCGTATGAAATAGTATCAAATCTGTATATGCTTTGTCTGAGTATAATAAACAGGGTTCTTTGCTAGATGAATACTACTTTGACTACCACAATGCAAAGTGCTCTTCCTATAATTCAGACCTAGTTCTTCTAAGAAATTCTGCAACTATATCAATTCTTTGCTTACTTCTGTCACAACAATATACTCTGCTTCAGTAGTAGATAGAGTGATAATGTTTTGTAGTTTTGAGATCCAACTGACTGCTGTACCACTTAATGTCAACACATATTTAGTAGTATTCTTTCTGCCGTCTATATCGCTAGCCATGTCAGCATTAACATATCCCTATAGACCCAAATTTGACTTTTTAAATCATAAGGCCATGTTATTAGTGCCTTTCAAGTACCTAAGAATCCACTTCACCGCTTCCCAATATTGTTTTCCCAGATTGCTCATGTATTGGCTCACAACTCCCACTATATGTACTATATCCAGTCTGGTATATACCATGACATACATAAGGCAACTAGTAGCAGAAGAATAAGGTACCTTGGCCATATAAGCTCATGCTTGCTCTGTTGAGGGTGACTGCTCCTTAGTCAGTTTAAAATGACTAGCCTGAGGAGCACTCATAGGCTTTGCTTCATCCATGTTGAATTTGCAACGTATCTTTTTCATATACTCCTCTTGAGATAACTTCAAAACTCCATTTGATCTAGAAATCCTCATCCCAAGGATTTGTTTTGTAGCTCCCAAATCCTTCGTAGAAAACTCCATTGATAATTCTCTCTTAAGTTTATCAATTTCCTCCATACTAGCTCCAGCAATCAACATATCATCTACATATTGAAGTAGAATAATATAAAAATTGTCGAACTTTTTCACATAACAACAATAATCTGCCTGACACCACAAGTAACCATTGTTACTCATAAATGTATCGAAGTTCTTGTACTATTATCTTGGAGCTTGTTTTAGGCCATACAAGACTACTTTCTCCTTTCTTTATACTTCAAAATCTTATGGTTATTTCATATAAATTTCTTCTTCCAGGTCACTATGAAGTGTCTTGACATCTAATTGCTCTAGATGCAACTCTTTTTTTGTCACCAACCTAAGTACTATTTTAATAGTAGTCAATTTAATCACTTGAGACAAAATCTCAGTGTAGTTGATGTCTTTCTTTTATTGATAGCCTTTGATAACAAACCTTGTCTTGTACCATTTACTGCTATCATATTCTTCCTTTACTCAGTATACCTACTTATTATATAATGCCTTCATCCTTTTTTGTAGTTCAGCCAACTCCCATGTTTGATTAGATACCAAAGAATTTATCTCATCTTTCATAGCTAACTCTTACTAGGTTGACTCATCATGTTGCACCGCTTCTTCATAGGTCTCTGGCTTGCCTTTATTAGTGCTAGGAAAAATCTCTGAAGAGGTCAAATTGTTCTGGAAGATCTTCTAAGTTCACCCACTAGGGTTTATGGGTCTACTGCTGGTGCTACAACTTTTTTATCTTTCTCGCCATCATTACTCTTCATTTCATCTAATAGGATCTCATTCAATGGTATTACCCTAGTCTTTTTGACTTTAGGACATGGACTATCAGCTCCAGTACCTAATCTGTCCTTGTACATTACCTCTTCATTGAATATGACATTCATACTTCTAATGATCTTCTGATTTTGATCATCCCAGAAATGATAGCCAAACTCAGCATCACTATAACTAATAAAGAAACATTTTTTATACTTGGGATCAAGTTTACTTCTATTGGTAGGGTCTATAAAAATATAAGATAGATAACCAAATACTTTCAGGAAAGAAAGATTTACCTCTTTACCTCTCCAGACCTCTTCCGGTATTTTGTAATCCAATAGTACTGATGGCCCTTTGTTAATAAGATATGCAATTGTATTAACGAAATTAGCCCAAAATGTCTTTCATAACCCTGTGTGCATTCTCATGTGCCTTACACCTTCATTCAGGTTCTATTTATTCTTTCAGTAATACTATTCTGTTGAGGTTTCCCTGAAATAATTTTCTCAAACTTGTTCCCATTAACGACACAATAATTCTTGAAATCATCATCATCATATTCTTCCCCATTATCAGACTGTAAGTATTTCACTTTTAAATTAGTCTCATTCTTAACCATGGTTTTCCATTTCTTAAAGATATTACAAATGTCAGATTTATTTTTCAAAAAATAAACTTATACCTTTCTGCTCAAATCATCAATAAATGTCATATAGTATCCAAAGCCTCCAAAGGATGTCATAAGAGATGGCTCTCACACGTTTGTATGAACTAGCTCCAACTTTATTCCTTTTAGTTCTCTTCCACCTTTCAAAAAGCTCACCGTTTTCTGCTTGCTAAAGATACAACTTTTGCACAAAATATGCTCAATTAACTTCAGCTCTAGTAACTTTTCTTTTGACAGCATTATCTTCATTCATTTCTCGCTCATATGCCCAAGTCTATAGTGCCATAGACTTGAATCAATACCAATATTTATAGTCGCCAACGTATCTCTACAACTAGAAGTCATGTAGAGAGTTCCAATTTTTTTTCTCGAGCAACAACTATAGCTCATCGGCTAACCTTTCACGAGCCACCAGTAAAGATCACATTGTGTCCTTTCTTGTCAAGTTGTCCTATCGATATAAGATTCTATATCACTCTTGGTACATGCCTTACTTTCTTGATTTTCCACACTGATCTGTTTGACATCCTCAGATGGATATCACACATACTAACAATATCTAAAGGTTCTTCATCTGGTAGATGAACCTTTTCGTAATTACCAGTGACATAATTCTCCAATACATCATGGTATGCAGTTACCACCCCTAGGAATCTTTAGACTTGTAATATTAGTAGAATTATTATATACTTAGTGTCGAATTTTATTAAGTTTGCATTCACAAATATTTGAAATTATGTGTGTAGTATTATTTTAATATTAAATTTTATTACATGAGAAAACCATAGTTAATCCTCATTTTAACTTCGAATTTCTAAGTTAGTTTTCCCTTAATAATAAATTGATTTTATAATAATTATATTATGTACATCAATATAACCTAATTAAAAATGTGACATGTTTATGTCACATTAAAATTGTTACATTTTATAACATAAAGTTAATGGTTGCACCAAAATAGAACCATGCCATAATTTGAATGACTAGGATTTAAGTATATAAAGAATTAAGTAGACAAATCAATCTAAGGGTGGAAAATAAGTTATAGAAAAAGATGAAAAGTAGTAAAGTTTTACCTTAGGAAGGTAATAACTTTAAATGAGTGGATTAGAAAAGGAAATGGATAAAGTTAATGGATAATTCAAAAGGTAGGAAAAAAAAGAAAATCATAATAGAAATATTCTTTGGAAATTAGTGGCCATAGTTCAAAGTGGAAGACATAGACAAAACTAATTAGTAACTTTTGTCTCCAAAATAATTCAAAAGGTATAAAAAAGATTAATATAGTGGAGACTTTCTTTGGGAGCTAGTGGTATTGGATTCCAAATAATTGAAAAAGAAGAACGATTAGAGACAAAAGTAGTGGATGAGTAAAAAATAAAGTAAAAGGTAAGGTAATGGAGTAGGAAAAGAAGATATATTGACAAATTGATAATAACGATGCTTGGATTATTTAATAGAATGTGAAAGTATGTATTCTTGGATACCTTTTATGGATGGCCTATAAATAGATCATTCATTTGGTAATTCAATTCCATGCTTAATATTTCAAATTACTTAGCCAAAACAATCTTCATATTTCCAATTATTCCTTCTAAAAAAAAAAAAAAACTCTTTCTACCTCACTTTCTTCCAAATCCATAAGAGCTATAATATTTTACCCATCGACTCTAGAAATTTAGAATTATAATCAGGAGAAGAGAGTACTTAATTTTGTGGTAGAGATGTAAGAAAGAAGATCCAAGCTTGGAAGGTATTTATTCCCTCACTTTGCTTGTTATGTGTTTAAATAGATTATATAAAAGAATAAATAGGTAATAACATATTTGACTACTTTAGATATTATATAATTTATATTATATTTAGACTTATTTTGTTGATTTCTTAAGCCTCTAGATATGAATACTTCATAATAATAAATGCTAAATAATAGGAATAATAGTAAAATCAAAATGACTAAACATAAAAAGTGGAAGATTTTTAAGTGTAAGACCCTAACATAAAATATACATGAATATGAACCAAGCTTAATGATTTAGACTTAGATCCTTAAGAACAGAATTTTACCCATTTGAAATGCTTTCCAAAAATTAAAGATATTTGCTCAAAAGTTGGAAGGACTAAAATGCAAAAATTTTGAGTATTTGTGTCAAAAGTATAATTTTGACAAATTATGGGTCAAATATGTGAGAAAGTTATTTTAAGCAATTTTAAGACTTTTTTTTTAAGTGTAAAAGTAAATAAATGAAGAATCTTTAACAAAAAAAAAAGATATAACTCAGAGGGCATAAATGTTAGAAATCTTAAGATTTTAGGTAAAAATAGAAATTATTAAAACTTGAAATATTGGGTTAAAAATTTAGTCTAAGAATAAATAAAAAAAAAATATATATATATATATATATATATATTTTAGACCTCTATTTGGGATAAGAAAAGATTTGCTTAAATTAAGACATGAAATCAATTATAGGAAATAAGTAATGTATGCCTCTACTTGTATTTTGTCTAAGTTTAGTGATAGGCCTAAAAAACATGATCAATACCAAATAATATTTAGTACAAGTATGATTTTAGATTTTAAATTTGTATAGCCCTTAGTATGGTTGACCCAATTATTATATTATGACCCTTAATTATGAATAAAGAAATTAATCAAGAATAACTCAAAGTATTTGATGAAAAGAAATATAATTAAGGAAACTTAATTGATTTCGGATGATAATAATCAAATCAACAATCAAATTATTGATAGATTAAAAATATCACTATGATCAAGACTAAGGTGAATCAAATCTCATCCATCTAAGTGAAAGTATAAATTAGTCAATGAATATAACATGACATTGTTTCTCAAACGTGAAGTTTTATGCTGGATCAAGACTGAGTCTTAAATATTTTAAGCTCACTAAGTAATTAGAAGTAAAGAAAAAATAGTATAAGGCCACTTTAAATTTCTCTAACAAATAGAGCATGTATACGTCAGGGCAAACTTCGATCTAGATGTACGTAATTAACGAGTGGAATTAGTACAATTATATTACGAGGTAAGTACAATTTCACCTATGGCATGGATGGTTGAAAATGTTTGATATTTACAATATGATATATTTGAATTAATTTCATGTATTAACTTGCATTTATATTATTATTGTATAGCCTATGAATAAAATTTGCTTATAAAGATACTTTTCCCATGCAAAAAAAAAAATGACGTATACTTACTTTATAATATTATCATACTTCAACATACTTTAATAAAGGAAATACTATGATAGTTGAATATAAATTTAAGTTCATTGAAGCGTACCTACTCATATTAAGAAAAGACTAAATAAAATAAAGAATTTAAAAGTGTCGTACTAACCTCCACTAGGTGAGGATATCCGAGGAAAAATAAGATCGACCTCCCCTAAGCAAGGATTCCCCAGGAAAAATATGTTAAGATTATGACCATGGTATTTTCAGATGGGTCGCTTCCCTGGTTCCGCATTCGGTAGTACACACTCGGTACGTACACTAGGGCCCAAAAAAAAGATAAAAGACTTTACAATCAAGAATGAGATAAAATCATGATATAATATCTTATAATAAAGCGTAAAGTAATGATTTCATAAAACAACATAACTGGACTTTCAAAAAAAAAAGAAAAAGAGAGAAAGTTGTTTGCTCAGAATTAAAATATAGTGTGAGAATTTCATTGTACTTATTTAGCGAAAGCTCACATTTTGAGTATCTATGCTATAGGTACCAAAAGAAAGAAACCTCTGATTTGATTGATGGGTTAGCTGGAATTGAGGCGGGGATGATGCGAGGCACGGGCAATGGAATACCGCCATTAAAATTACTTCCGCATATATTTTATTATGAGACAAATGATTTCAATTATGTAAGCTTGATGTTATTTGAAAACATACTTATAACTTGGTATTTTATTTTGTAATGCATAATTTAATCAAATTAAACTTGAAAATATATTTCGATTTAATAGAAGTTAAACAAACATTTTTTTAGATATAAAAGAGAAAATATTTTGATTTAAATAAATGCAAAATATAAGGGGTTCTGTTGAAAAGACCTAAACTGTCTAAGGAGAACTTGGGACTTAAGTAATCCGTTCCTATGTGACCTTCCTCCTCACCTGGGAGCCCTTTATGGTTACACATTATTTAAATTACTTTAATAAAAAGTTTATAATCAAATTTAAATAAAGGGTACTTAACCATTGAGAAGAATTTACTTGTTTTCAAAATTTAAGTAAATTGTTAGTTATGAATATAAATCTCTTAAAACGAAAATAGAAATAAAAGTATAAAATTTTTTTTATGAATTTTCAGCATCTAATTTTTTTTTAAGCTAAGAAGATAAGTAGTTAACGGTCAGAAAAAGTCTGGTCGTTACAGCAATAGTATAAAATAAAACTCTAGAGTCTAAGACCAAAGAGTCAATTAGATTATCTATAGATAACGGTAAAGTGTCTTGTACCTTATCTGTCCTGGCATTTGCATCTTTTCTGTTGTCATCTTTCTTTGGTGTTCTGTAATTCTTTTTTATGTGGCTAATTTTGCCATAATTCTAGCATTCCAGCCTTTTTCCAGATCTGGACTTGTCTCTACTATTTCTTAACTTGGATCTGCCACGACCTCGGTTAGAATTCTTGTTGCTGCTTTGTTATGGGTTTTTATACGCAAGTACACGTATCGAACAAGTAATAAAGTGATGAATAAAGATATCGTTCCCACAGAAAAATTGCTATAACTTATTAAGTACTAATCTACACTAGTTATTAATTTATCCAAATAATTATTTAAAAATTCTAAAACTAAAAATTTAAACTTAAAGAAAATAAATAAAATAAAACTAAAGAGTGTAAGTAATTTATCAAATCACCAATGAAAATAAACCTAGGATTACAATTTTCACTCTACGTATGCTTAAATTACTAGTTACCCTCTTTGAATTACTATCTAACCCGAATTATCAATCAAGAACCCTAATGTATCTACAAGCCTCTTTCGATAGTCATGTAAAAATATCTCTTGTAATTAATTCACTATATTCCTATATGAATTAGATTAAAAAAAGATTCATTAAGAGTAAGGTTTTTCAACAATTGCACATACTATATAGGTATATTCCTATCCTACATAAACTCATATAAGCATGATCATATGTTATTCTATCTAGGTCTAAATCTAAAATTCTTTTTCTAAGTTCATACAAATTACTAATATCAATTCAAGTAGTATTCAAGCACTCAAAAGCATTAAGAACAAGATAGAATAAACAATTCGTAAATTAAAATTGTAAAATCAAAGAAGTAACATCATAATTCAAACTATATATAGAGATCCCATTATAATCTTAGAAAATAAATTTAGTTTATAACTAAAATAACAAAACTAAAAACAAAAATTTGCAACGTAATGAAAAACTAAAAAATAAAAACAAACAAATGAGAGTTGTGCAGGGGAATAATTGAGAATAATTGCAAGTCTCCTCTTCTAATTTGGCCTTCAATTACTCTCCCTATTAATCTCTTTTTCCCTCTGAACTATTGTGTTTCTCTCTCTAGAATGGTGTGTTTTTCCCTTTAGTCCCGTAGCCTTTTTATAGCTGAAGAAAGAGAGTGTTTAAGTTGTACAAAGATTCCAATATTCAACTCTGATTAGTTGTGTGATGTGTCACTTTTCCATTTACTCTCTTTCTCTCTCTCTTCCTCCTCACGTTTCTATTCAAAATCTGGTAATAGATGAATAATCCTATGCAAAATAAAAAGGTAGGCTTAGCATGTAACTAGATGTTGATTGGCTGAAAGAAAGCTTAAATTTTATTTTATGACATGACGTTTTTTCGTTGGAGAGAAAATCAAGTGCACAAGACCTGAGATGCACCAGATCAGACACCCCAAAAGAATCCTCCACTATCTCTCTTACGCATGGGCCCCAGCTATCCCCTTTATTGTCTTCCTCACTCTCTTTCCTTCGTGAGTGTGCTACACGCTCTAATCTGAACTGTCAATCCCCTTGATCCAACGGCTAAGCTTTAAATTGGATTTTATCTTTTTTTTTTTTTTTTCTCTTTTCTCTTTTTTTATCAAATCAAAAACCTAAATCTAATAAAATAACATAAAATTAAATAAACTAAATCTAAACCAAAATAAAATAAAACAACTTAAATTACTAAAAATCTAAATTAAAATTACTCTAGTATACACATTTTTAATGAATAAAATAGCATAATTAATTCTATTTTCATAGAGTTATCTTGCTCTTGCCCCTATTCTCGAGATTTAGAGTAGAACTCAATAATGCACCTTCACCCAAATCAATTTTGCAAACTTCTTCTACCAAAATTTGGTTTCTAACATCATTGAATTACAGCTTTCTTTTATCTACAGAATTGCTAACTGCAGCCCTCATAGGTTCCTAGCTATTTGATAGAGACGCTAGAAGAATTAGAGTACGAATTTCATCATCGAAATTAATTTCGATGGATGTCAACTTAGAAACAATCATATTGAACTTATTGATATGTGCCTCAACTAAAGCACCTTCTCCCATTTTTAAATAAAATAATTTCTTCATCAAATGTACCTTGTTATTTGCTGAAGGTTTCTCTTACATATCTGACAAGATCTCATCATCTGTGCTATGGTTTTTGCCTCTGTTACATTATGAGCAATGTTCTTTGTCAGCATCAATCGGATTACGCTTAACACCTGTCGATCAAAGAGTTCCTAGTTGCCATTCTCTATCCTCTTAGGTTTCTTTTCTGATAGAGGCTGATGTAATTTTTTACTATACAGATAATCATTAATCTGCAATCTCCAGTACGAGAAGTTTGTATCGTCAAAATTGTCAATTCCAGGTCCTGATCCTTCACCTCCGGCAATCACTCTCACTAAATTAAACCTTATATCTGATACTAGTTGTTAGAGAATAACCTCCCTAATAAACAAACAATAGTGGGAGTGATAAAACAAAGACGACAAATAATGCCGAAATAAATAAACACGACACATAAATTTTTCGTGGTTCATTAATTTGGTTACGTCTACAGAGTTGCTGTAGATCTTCACTATTAGGAAAAAAAGAATCTTTACAAGTATTTACACTCAACATTCTAGACTCATACCCCATACCTTGAATACACCCAAGAGAAAAATATTTTTCTCTTGCTCTCAAAAGTAAACTAATTCTAATTTTACTCGCACAATATTTAATGTTTCTCACAATTTGGGATAATAGAACGAGGAGAACAAACCAATATTTATAGGCTTAAATTTCACCGACCTCGGCTTCGGCTTTCCATATTAATCTTCACGGTTGTAAATTGATTTGCTGTATCCAAAATTCTCTCACAAAGCCCTGTGTATATAGCCATCATATGGCTTTCATTCAAAGCATTAAATACTTGGTAAAATGAGTGAAAGGTGGAGATAGGACACGTCTTTACATGTCAACATGATATTGTATTGTAAAGAAAAGATTATACAAAAATGGTGTCCTCCTATAATAAATATTCTTGTTCTTAATTTGTCTTGCAAAGAAAACGACACAGAAAATAAATTCATATTCGCGACAAAAAGGACTGGGACCAAGAAAGAGTACTTCGTCACCAGTGGAAAAAGCAAATGATCTCCTTATACAGGTTACAAATTGTCAAAACAATGAATACAACAATCTCCAAGGTTCTGATGAGTTGCTTTACAATAATATATAACATGTTAATATATATATCAATAATATATAACATGTTAATATATATATAGGTTTATATATATATATATATATATATATATATATATCAAATCTCAAGTTCACCTGCTCACTGATAAGAATCAATAATAAGGATCAAGCTTAGGAGTAGAGATTGCAAGCGCGATTAAGATGCTAATAACCGGGAAATTTTTTTTTCACTTATGCATAAGTATTAATTTGGCCAATGAAAATTTGGTATGCACATTTTTTTATTGTAAAAAGTAAGAGAGAGAAAGAGCATTAATGATGCACGTCTTTTCATGCACTTCATTATAGCCATTGGATTACCATTATATGGTGATCCAACGGCTAAAAAAAAATACCTATTCATAAGTAAAGAAAAAAAATACCTATTGTATACCACATATTTATCCGATCATGTTTCTCTGCAAATTCACTTGCAGCCATATTCCAGAGTAGAAACTCGAGTTTATTTGCTCTTACAATAAAGTAACGCACATACATATGGAAATTTTAGGAACATTCGGTAGGATTTCACATGGTTGTCAAACTAGTAGATGATCATCTCTTTTTGATCCTCTTGACTGCTGCCTGCATACACTAGTTATAAAAGCAAGTCACTTTTACTAATAGCCAACACCCTTTACCTTGTATATAGCCTGCGATATTAAACTGCTATTTTTGTATAAATATACACAATTTAGTAAACACTACATGCTTCTCTTCAAAAATAACCATATTGGAGATCAAGAAAATATATTAGTCCTTACTGCAAAATCAAGAACGTAGAGAAAACCTTTCAAAATAAATAAAGCAGCAAGTGTGAGGAATAGCCATAAAGCTATATGCCTAAATCGAATGGAGTTCAAGCAAATTATGACAAGTAGATGCAAGGAATCAAGGGTTCCATGGTGCAAATATTTTCAAGTATAAACTATCCTGAATTTTGACAAGAAGATGTATGCACGTATTCAAATATAAATTTGGAAGTCTTCCAAATTTGAATACTACAGCTTCCAAAAAATATCTTTTGTCCTAGCATGAGTTTTGACAACCAACAAATACATACGAGTTTTTCCCTGGCTTACAACACATAATATGATCTAGCAAGTGTAAAGAATCACATACCTCGTTGGGTTATTGATGGAGCCCAAACGAGACAGGTCTTTGCCAATTTCATTGAAGCTCATCTAGTTTAACTGTGTCTGTTCTCATATGGAAAGAGCAGATATTTTTTAATCTACAGAATATAGTCAAGCCACAGTTGCAAACCTTTTTCAAAGTCATCTAATAGAAGAAAAAAATCAAAATCTAAGAAAAAAAATAAAGGACAAATTTTCCAGCTTGAGAAGCCTCACCAACACAACAATGCTGCAAGACATAACATGGTAGGTTGGTCCAAAGTCAAGTATCCCGGCAACGTCCACTAAGTTTGATTCAAATCATAAAGAAGGTGAAAAAAACAGGATGATATCAGTAAAATTGATAAATTCACAATCCACCCGTGCATTTAGCTCTAAAAAGATGAATAATTACAAGTATAGAAAGCAAGCTAAAGCTAAATGGACAAATGATTCGATGAACCAATTCAAATAAACGTTGGTCATGTGCATCTGAATTGAATGGTTTTGATTATACTGATTTATTTATACATATACGTGACGATTTCTGATTTTAGATTATCATATATGTATGTATTGGATTTAAACTAACTATGCAGGAGCTTTTCATCACTAAAATATTTTCGATCGAGGTAATTATTTTTCTTACTGGGCATTTTATGCTCACTCTCTTCTTCCCTTCCTCAGGTGGTGTCCAGTGCGATTTTGAAGATCAAGAGGAGCAAGAGGCCATCGGGATTGTAGTTCGTTATCTTGGTAATGTTTGAAGCGTGTTGTTGTGGTATTTGGATTGTTTGAGTTTTGTTTTAGCATTGAACCAAGATTACTACTTTCTCTTTTTGTCTGTGAACTCATGTATGCCATCTTGGTATCTGTTCTGACATGGATGATGATAATGTTTGAACATATATTTGATTTACGTTCTTTTCGGTATTTATTCGATTTATGTTTAATGGTGTATACGAACTGTGGGAGAGGTTCACGGGATAGAATTCTAAATATTTTATTTTATTTAAAATGAACTGTTTTATAAAACTAAAACTTTTTAGGCATTTTTAAATAAATCAAGGAATTTCTCATCCTTATGAAATTTCCATTTCTGCCACTAGCCTAAGTTTTGGGTTGTGACAGAAAATTTTTAGTACCAGAGCTTTGAGTTTAACAGTTCGGATATATCACTATCAAACTAGATTGAAGTTGATTTTATGACAAGCATTCATCATTTTCGCATTAACAGTTTGACATATTGTTTCAGACTTTTAAGGATGCTTCCAAGAAGAGTTCCGAGACACCAGCTAGGTGTCGAACCTTCTCGTCCGGAATTCACTCATCTGATCAAGGCAATGCAGCAGGCATTCACCCAGATGAGCAATCTAGACTATCAGCCTCCAGCTCCGAGGGAACATTAGTTGGATCAGTCTGATCATCTCTAGCCAAGGTAGTTTAATGGTGGGCCAGGAGCTCTCACGATAATTGTTTGGTTGTATGAGATAGAGAGGTATTTTTGGGCTTTTGGTACTCCGGTTGAGTTTTGGGATATGTTTGCTATTACCCGTTTGGCAGGGAGTGCCATTCGCTGGTGGAAAACAGTGAACGGATAAAAGATGGAGTGAGTTTGACTTGGAAAGACTTTGAATAGATTTTCAAGGCCCAGTATGCCGATGAGGATCAACAAGATGAAATGGTGAACTGGTTTGAGACGTTGATTCAAGGTAACAAAACAGTGAATGAGTACCTGATAGAGTTCACTGAGCTGGCAAGTGTTGCTCTTAGACCGAGTACGAGTGAGAAGTACCGAGTTGCCAAGTTCAAAAGTCGTCTGAATCGGAACATTTTCAACAGAATTAGTACTCAGACTTTCTATACTCTTCCTAAAATTACAGTGACTGCCCAGCACGCAGAGGCCATTGAAGAAGGATTAGATTCCAGAAGGAACCAGCGGAGAGGTAATGACAGGAAAGTCACCAGAAGGAACTAAGAACTCCTATCAAAAAATCTTTAATAAATACCTTTAAAAAAGAAAATCTCTCCATAACATTTATATGTGCACGAAAATGAAAACAAGAACTCCTCTCAAAAAATCTTTAGAGCTTCCTTGAGATTTGAAACCTAGATTAATTTCATATTTGATAAATATCAAGCAATTCTCATGCTTTCGATTGGCTACACCTAGTGTGATCTAATGCCATTGCGGCCATATCTATTTTGACCTCGATCACCTTATCAACCTTACTGTAACTTCTTGTAAATAGTAAATAATAGTGGAAAATTATGGTACGCCAATACGATGAAATTAAAAATATATAAATTAATATTCGATTATAACATTGATTAATGGGTGCTGGATAAACTTAAGGACAAATATTGGCATTTCATCGGATCATACGGAGCAAGAGGTAGAGACATGGGAAAATTAAGCAAAAGATCCGTGATAAGAATTTTTGCTTATCATTAATAAGAACAAATCTATGATAACAAAGCATTTTGGGGAAAAGTGCAAAAAGGCATAAAAAATGGAGAAATAGAATAAAAGAGATTTTCTCAGCCGAAAAAAAAGGAACAAAAGAAGATTTGGTACACGCAAAAGAATAAAAATATAAAGTGGCAAAAAAGGAAAGTGAGTGGGAAAAAATGAAGGGATTTCTAGACTAGGGTATAGAAAATTTCATTTATTGAAATGGTTTGGTCCTTCTAATATGATTGATTGTGAGAAAAGAACATGGAAAAGACTATTTGGACTCCATCTTCCTTTTTTTAAGACTATGTTGATATAGTTGATTTTTTAGGACTAAAAATTAGGTGCAAGTAGAGAGAGAAAAAATCGGTTTTCAAAATTATCTTTAGTCAAAAGTGAGAAAATGGTAGGTGGGAGCATTAAATGGCTGTCATTTCATTTTGTCCCATTTTTCCTTATTTTTCTTCTATTTTTATTCTCTTTTCATCTTTCTCTCACTTTTTCTTCTCTGTTCTCTCTCCAAAACTAGAGCTTGATTTTCATCTCATGAAAAAGATAATGAATATGATTAATATTTTTGGCTCATGAGAAATATGAAGGCTTGTTTTCTCTCTCTCTCTATCTATCTCTCTCTCTCTCTCTCTTGTTCTTGTTAATGATTTCTTTGTCTCTGTCTCTCTCTTTCCCCACCTCTATTTTTCTCTCTTTTTTAATAGCCTTTTTAATTTAAAAAACTCAACTAAAAAGAAGTTTGGCATTGATAGTAGGAGAGTTTTTCAAATTTTGAAAGTAAGCAAATAAGTTTTGTTTAAGAATAGTTTAATAAATGAGGACTATAATATTGATCTCGGTAATAATATGCTAAAAATTCTATATTTTGGTTTATTTATAATCTTCTTAATATCTTGTAGATTTCATTGGTTGACGTATGGTCAAGACTAAATGGACCTTAGATCAATATCCTCTTGACCTTTGGTTAATATAAAATGACCTTTGAGGTCAATTCAAACTTGACTTATGTTCAAAAAAATTTGACTAGTACCTCATCATTTTGAAATCATTTCTCATTCATTTATTAAATGTATCAACTTATGTATCATATAAGACATTATTCTATCTTAGGATATAGTTTATGAGTTATTTTGTAGACATAGAAATTGTTCTTCTCAATAAGACCTCTTCCTGCGGAGGTCATTTTGTTGGAATAATGTCATACAAAGCAGTTTATTATTTAGACATTATAAACAATATTTATTGGATTATTTATTTGTCTATTTTGTTATTAATAAATTCCATATTATGAATTTCTATTTTATTTATGTCCCATTGATATACATGTAATGTATATGTTTATCTTATGCAAACATCTAAAAGATTCCAAGACATAAAATGAGTAATAAAGAATTATTCGTATGATAAATTCATATATGGGAGACATTATATTCTTTATTTCATTATGTCTAAATTAAATTGTTCGCATTCTGTATATTGAAAATGGAATACTTTACTATGACATAGAATGTAGTGTTGTCTATTTAATTAATGAAGTCTCTAATTATCAAAGTGAGTCTTCAGATAGAAATACTAGTGTGTTATAAGAAAGTTATAACAGCATCGAACAGGAACTAGTGAATTAGAATTTGAGGTTAAGTGTCGTAACTTAAATTTCTAATTTTACTAATTTAGCACTATTTTAGAAGATCTTAATCCTAGTGATTAATGAATTTACTTTCATGTATTTTGTCTTTTTGAGTTACTAAAGGACTAGTTCCGATTTATGGTTCGAACTCCGGTATCTTGGAAGATAAGGTATATGAAATGTGTAGAACGTTTTTCATGATGGATACCATGCATATGATGTCACTTTGAGTTTTTTCAAGTACTTGGATAATATAAACCAGGGCTCCGGTATTCACTATGTGAATTTGACTGTGTTGGTATAAGCAGATACAAACACCATAGTCAACTATTATCCATTAGATGAAAAATGGCAACTCAAAGGTAAATATGTACTAGAGGGGTAATATAGTAATTTCACCCTACTAGTATGACATTGCATTGGGGGTATGTCTACAGGTATAATATATTCTAAATGAATCAAGCTAATTAATTGTTAATAAGCTTCACAAAAAAATAAATGACATTTAGTCCAAGAGTACACTATTGGGCCTATAGTGGTGTGCCCTAATATTAATGGACAAGGCCCAATCATAATTAAGAGTTAATTATAATTGTGGGTATATGGTTCATTGGAGCGTGGGCTTGATGGATCTATCTAGTCCTTTGTCTAGCTCAAATTAAAGTCCAATAGTCATTTGATGATCAGTTGAGCCCAACAACCCCAATAAGCCCATTAGGGTTTACTAATCTCTCTATTGTTAAGAGAAAAGTTCTCTAGCAACCAGACACAAGTATTACACGTAAAATACTCCCTTGAAAAGAGAGTGTCACATGCATAACAGAGAGAGAGGGAGAGCATAAAATCGGCCAACCCTAGGGATTCCATCCTTGGTAATTTTGGTTAACCTGGAGAAATCGTTTCGAGAAGATTGTCTTCTTGTTCGTCTGCGGATCTTTTTATTGGGAATCAAGAACGTGATCACTCACCAGATTAATAAAACGGCTTTCGAGAATATACGGGAAGACAAGAAGATTGTGGAGTGAATCCGGGTATTGTTCTTGTCTAGATTAAGAGTTAATTTATGTTAGATCCTGATCCGAAATGTTTTGTAAAAAGAAAAATTTTAAACGACCAATTCTGCTGCATTTCTTGAATTTACAAAACTATGGTGTTCTTAAAAATGATTTTATGAAAATATTTTCCAGAAATTTATTCCAATAAACACCAACACATTGAATTTAGACTTAATTGCGATAATTTCTGAAATTACTGTCTGAAATAAATTCCAACAATTAGATCAGTACTAACACGAAAATTTAAACTTTTTTTCACCTATGGTCAGGATATTCTTGACTTTAGGTCAGAAAGTTCTTGACTTAAGAACAAAAAGTTCCTGACATAGGGTCAAGAAATCATTGACTTGGGGTCAAGAACTTCTAGATCATAAATGATGAATTTTTGACTTAGTTCTTGATTTAGGGTCAAAAAGTTATTGACTTGAGTCAAACTTTTCTTAACTTCGGGTAAAAAAGTTTCTGACTTGAGGTCAAGAAGTTATTGAATTTCAGTCAAGAAGCGATTATTTAGTGTTATGATATTCTTGACCTAACGTCAAAAAGTTATTGGCTTAAGATAAATAAGTGCTTGAATTTGGCATGAAATCAGTTTAATATGAAACTTGATCACGATATTATATGTAATATGTTCTTAAATATTGCATGAAATTAAGAATAACTTGAACGGAAATACTTGAACGGAAATATAAAATAATTTAACATCTAGTCAAAAACACTCTGACCTAAGGTAACTCTAACAAGTTATTACTTCAAAACTCATAAAGTTTTAACAAAATAAAAATAATATTTCTTTATGTTTTCTTCTTCTTAATTCCAGTACTATTTCTTTTGCTTCTTCTTTTGCATAGTCTTTGTATTCTTTTTTTGTCATTATCTTAACCTCATCCACCCCCTTTTTCTCTGTGTCAAAAGAAATAAACTTTTCAGCTAGTATAACGAGATGTTTAGGTCAATCAATCGCAGTTAGTTTCTTTTTTTTTTAGCTTTTTTGCCCCTTCATTGCTTTTGGGTCTCAAAATCATCATTGTTAAGATCCTTCTCTTAAATTCTCTACAGTGATTACGACATGTAAATGTCAATATGTTCTTCACAAAAGGCCAATAATATCCTTGACGCAAGGTCAAGACATTGTCGGCTCAAGTCAAGATAATCTTGACTCAAGGTTAAAAGACTATTGACTCAAGGTAAATACCTCATTCACTTAAGTTTAATATGTTCTTGACTCAATCTCCTAACTCAAGTTCAATATGTTGTCAAAGTTGAAAGAAAAAATAGTAAACAATTGTGATATCCCGAATTCATAAACGACACTCATTTCCTCACATAATTAAAGAACCAATAATAACATGATTGCATAATATTTTTTTTTATATATATTAGGCATTTATGTGCTATAATTTTGAGTACTTCTTTTAGTATATTGAGTATTTTTATAATCTTTGTCTGTGAAGAAATTTTTACATTGAAATGCTCAAGATACACTCTAGCTCGAGTTAACGTGTATTAAGTTTACTACTCTTATATGATTATTGAAAAAAAAATTAATAATAATAATAAGAATAGTTAAACAGGTCTAAAATACCTTGTTATATTATTAGTATCATTACCACTATTCTTGTTATTATTTTCTTTAACGTTTGAACTAGTTACTTATTAGGTGTATATATGTAATTATACATGAATTTAATAGTTGAGGAATTTCTTTATCTTCGTTACATTGATATTTCTTTTTGTGCCTAAGTGCCTAGCTTATAGGTTGGTATAGATTTGATTTGGTCAATGCGTTTTTTTTTAAGTGATAAGATAATATATTAGACGTAAATAATTACAAAATGAAAAAAGTAGAAGCTCGTCTTCTTAAGTCGGTGGGGACCTTTTACATTACATATATCACTGTCATCTTTTGGAGGATTATTTCTCTACCGCCAACACTATATCTCCATTAAGCACACGAAAGTCCACTCAAAGAGAGACCAAATTTTTACGTTTTTACTCTGGATGACTGGTTTTTCGGAGGTACTCTTCTTCAGTTAGAATTTTATTATCTTCGCACTAGCTGTGATATACCATGAGTTATCTTGTGAAGAAATTAAGGAAGAGTTTATGTTTATCCTTTAGGTGTATTCTTTCAACAAGATCCTTTGTTAAAGTAATAATTGTTGATTATTGTTAACAAAAATTCTTAGACTTCTTATAATATTTCTATCTAACTATAGACTTAGACATGTATAGATATATATATATATATATATATATATATATATATATTTGGAGTCAAAGATCGGAATAAACATTTTTTTTTCAGTAGCTTTTAATAGCTTTGCGATGATTTTATGCATTAGCTTTAATTTAAGTGCTTTTGTATTTGATATGTGTAGATTTATATATGAAACATGTGTGAATGTATTTCATGGTAGCAATATATTATTTTCTTTGTGACTGTTTTATTTATTTAGTATCTTTATTCTAAAAGTGAATGAAAACGACTTCAAAGTTCTTAAGTTTGCTATTTATATGCATAAGACACGTTTTAAATAAGTATGTGAACATTTCACATTTTTATGTTAATGAAAATATTTCAAAAGAATATTTTTCACTTCTCTGATTTGTATTTTATACTTAGACATATATTTATATATACATGTTCATAGTAATAGTTATTTTTTTTAGGCTCAGTTCAATTACTAATTATTGTAATACATACAGGTTAATATATTAAGCGATTATTTGAAAAATATTAGGATATATCAATTGTTCCTAGAGTGAAAGAGCATTTCATTGGGAAACATAAAAGCTCGAAATCGAAGTAAGTAACGTCACACCTGCAATGTAAGAAATTCTTTGTTCTGTAAAATTATGAAATTTGTGGATATCGAATCTGTGGATATATGCATCTATCATTTACTTTGTATGAGACATGTATACGTAGTGTATTTATATTGCCTGACGAGTATTAGTGAATAGAGTGTGGTGGGCCAACGCCCAAATATTTGATATGGTCTCTTCGGAAACACTCTGGTCCTTTCGGGGACATTATGGTTCCTACGGGAACACTTTGATGGCAGTATGGGGTGGACCTCTGCTGTACACAAAGGTGATTTTCTGAGGCTCGAGATCTCCATATAGCTCATGATATGTTATATGTTTTCTGAGCGGCTCAAAATGCGATTCACGGTCTCATCAGGTATTACAATATACACAGGAATCCCAATTATATGATTATCTGCTCTCTGTCATATGCGCTCTACATTTGCATACGTTACTTACTGAGTTTTATACTAATAAATATTCTTATATTGTAGATGGTATAGATGTTATGTGAGTTGGAAGAGGAGCGCAGACTTTCTGACCACAGCTTGTGTATATGAACATTTTGACGTTGTGGTTTCTGACAGAAGATTTTGTACCTATTTTGGGCGTGTGTATATTATGTATATTTTTATAAGAGATCCACAATGTGAGTATGTATATACGTATAAATTAGACTATGTATAATTATGAGTGGGATTGCCCTTTTTCTCCCAGAAAGTTTAAAGAGTTTTAAATTTCCCTTATTTTATTAATTTTAAGTCAAGTAGCGTCTCCCGATTTCATTAAATAATTATACAATATCTGTATATACGTGTGTGAAATTAGGGGACGTTACAACAATACCTTATAATTATCATGAAGATGGATTGTCACTCAGATGCCCTTTTCCATTGTGTCCTCAAAATCTCCATCTTTGTGATCCATATCCATAGCAACCATATTCTTTGCTAATATTTTTTTTTCCCCTCCGTCTCATTTTTTGCCTTCTTCTCCATATCCTTCTCTTTCTTATTATATGCCTCTCATTCCCTCCAATTCTCATTTTCTTTTCAGTGTGTCCTCTATCTTTATCACTGCCATTGCTTTTACCATTCTTTTTCTACTCTCTATCTACTTCCCTATCTTTCTCTTCAACATCATCTTCGTCATCCTCACCATTATCATTTTTTTCCTCAATATTTTTCTTCACTTCAACTAGAACCTCTTCTCCTTCTACCTCATCAGCCTGACCATCTTTCTTCTCTACATCAACCTGCTCTTGTTATCTCTCTTCTCCTAGCTTCAAATAAAAAAAAAATTAGGATTAGACTGAAGCTTTATAAAAAAAATTATTTGGAGAAGCTTTGGCTACAATCAAAATATTTTTGACCTATGGTCATAAAAGTGTCAACTATACTCACGATATATAGTCAAAAAGTTCTTAACCATAAGTAGTGAATGCTAAAAATAATAACTTGTTTGTTAGCTTCATTTTCTTCCTCAACATTTTTCTCGTCACTATATTTCTTTTCTTTATCACCCTATTTTTATTGGCTTTCCTCTCTCTACTTGAAACAAAAAAATTAAGATCACATAGAAGCTTTGTTAAATTATTTGCATAACCAAATTAATGGCAAAATATTTTAAGAAACTTTGCTTAAGGTCAAAATGTTTTTAGCCTATGGTCAGGAAGTTCTTGACCACCGGCCATGACATACTGAAGGACTTATTGACCATATATTAAAAATACTATTACTTATTTCTCAAATATATTTCCACTGTCATTATCTCAGGTCTGCTGTAGACTCTCTTTGTCTTGGTCTTGTTTCTATCCATTACTCGGTATTAGTGCTCTAAACTCATACATACTTCTATTCTCTTCTCGTTTAGTAGTGGGAGTTACTGTATCTATAAAGGAGCATAACTTTTTCCTCATACTATATCCTTATTATATGCCTTCCATTCCTTCCAATTCTCTTCTCTAATATGTTGCAACTCCTTTAGCACAACTTCATGGAATGCAACGTTTATAACAATACCATCTAAGTTTAGTTTTTGGCATTTCTTAGAAAGTTAAATAACTTTAATAATATCATCTTCATCCTTATAAACTCCTGCTATTTCTTTTTTAACAAACTTCCTCTTACTCTTCTTGAAAATGCTCTTCTCATTAATAAGAACTCTTGAGTGGAGTACATTTAATTCAGACTCAGTTGGGATAATTTCTGAAATTACAATCTAAAATAAATTCCAATAATTAGATCAAAACTAACACTAAAATTTAAACGATTTTTTACATATGGTCAAGATGTTCTTAACTTCGGGTCAGGAAGTTCTTGACTTAGAGTCAAGAAGTTCATACCATAGGGTCAAGTACTACCTAGCCCCAATTGGTGGATTTCTTGAATTAGTTCTTGATTTAAGGTATGGTCAACTAGTTCTTGACTTTGGTCAAGAAGTTCTTGACACAAGTTAAAATTTTCTTGACCTTAAGCTATTAATAACATTGAGCAATAAAAGTGTAAATATTGATTGAACACTAAAAATTAAATTATTTTTCACTTGTGGTTAGGATGTTCTTAATTTCAGGTCATTAAGTTCTTGACTTAGGGTGAAGAAGTTCCTCATATAAGGTTAAGAAGTTATTGACTTAAGGTTAAGAACTTCCTGACCACGTGTCATGAATTTCTTGACTTAGTTCTTAATTTAAGGTAGGGTCAACAAGTTCTTGACTTTGGTCAAGTATATCTAGACTGAAGTTAAGAAGATCTTGACATAAGTCAAAAAATTAATGACCTTAAGCTATTAACAACATTAAGAAATAATAGTGTAAATATTGATTGAAACACAAGTAAATTTACATTGGCTTTTAGAAACACTTCAGTCTTTATTTCGTGTCCAGAGATTATCTTTTTCCTCAGTGTACTCCAAGATAACATTTAGGGAATTTGTCAACAACATCTCATATAGCATGTTTCATACTAAAATCAGGAAAACCCTCATACGTCCATAATTGAAGCACCAATGGAAATCTGGTAAACTCAAAATGCATAAGTTCCTTTCTATTTTTTTCTACAATCACATTTGGATTGATTACTCTCCTTGTCATAGTGGATACTATCTCATTTCATAGGTAAGACCCCTATGGGAAAGCAACGAAGACATTCAAGTCATTCACCAATCGAAAGCACATATCAGGCACAGTAGCATTTTTTGCATTGGACATGAGAGCATATGTAACAAAATAAAGAAGTGCAAGCTTCATAGCATCTTCATCATTGTCAAGCCGTATGCCGCTGGACACAACCTCCAATATTTCTCGCTTCACCATCTTATCCGAGTTAGAGTACTTCTCTTATATCATATCCCCAAGCTTTAATGGTTCACATTCACCTCTCCATGAATATTCAAACCTGATATTATTACCAAATGTAACGTTGCAAATGAAACTAGGATTCCACATACGTTTATTTCAATGCAGTCATCATTATTAGACGAGTTTTCACAGTAACCTAGCATATTACCATGTTATATACAATCTATTTAGACATTGCTATCAGCTGGGCCTCTAAAAAATGACCAATACAGGTTTCAGCAAACAATTTTTTCTACTTATTGGTTAACATGTCCTATATAATTTCGATCATCTCATAAATAGTCCTATGGAAGTTCACCTTCCCGCGAAGCATATCCTTATCAGTTACATAGTATTTAAAAAGATAACTTGTTGGATTATACTTGTCTTAGTTTGTTTGTTGTTGTGTATTTATTTTCCTAGTTATGTGATTGTGTGTTTGAATAAATAAAGATATTTTATACTTTCTTTAGTGATTACCTAGTTCCAATGATAATAACTTTGGGTGAATTTATGTATAACTAATAAGTGAATTTTTTTCACTTACTTGGTTATTATTAAGCTTGATTTTTGCTAAGTTTCCAAGACCTTTTATTAGTTTTATTTGATTTATTTGGATTTTTTTAGGTTTTGTTAGTTAATGGAACCTTGGAGTGCTCATGGGAGTTCCAAAGAACCTTTTGGAAGCTAAAAATAGAAACTATGGCACCTAGGTGCCGTATGAAGGCACTATGGTTTTTGGAAGAGAGAGTTTGAAAGAAGAGGCTAAGAAGAAGAAAGCAGGAAAAATTTGGGTAAAATTAAGGCACCACGATGCTGTGCTAGAAACAAAGTGGCACCATAGTGCCAGTCAAGTGGCACCACGGCACCATTGCTATGCAGCGTATTTACTTCAAATGAGTGCCGCGTCGCTTGTTATATAACACTGCAGCATTCTCGGCTTGCCATATCAGTGTATTTATGCCCTTTTCTTATCTTTTTGGATGTCCTAGGTGTCGTAGCACATATAATAGGTCCTTTTACAAGAGAAAAATGGACTTTTAGACTTACAAGAGTAGCACTTACAAGGAATCAAGGAAGGAAGAAGGAGAAGACTTCTTGGGGAGAAATTAATCAATCAAATAAAGTTTTTCTTCTCTTTCTCCTATGATGTCAATAATTTGTAGTTTAATTTTGTTTATTTCAAACATGAGCTAAACTTTTGTATCTAGAGAATTGATGAACCTTTCTTGAAACTATGTCTTGCATTTCAATATGATTTTTATTACTTTTTTCTATGGTTTATGTGTATTATCTTGATCTTAATATTTTCAATTGCTTGATCACTAATTGATTATGTAGGTCTTTAGAATTTGACACTTGAGAAAGGAAATTCTAATTGTGACCTTGGATAATACAACCTAGTATTTGTATAGTTTGAGAAAACATATAGATTCTTTGAGGCTTTTTCATAAAGAACCCTTGCACTTAATGAATTTCTATGTTCTTGATTTTGAATAGATATATTTAAAATTAGGAATTTAAGATTAGACTCCACTTGGCATTCGAGAGAGGAAGTAGAAGAAATTTAGGTTCTTAGCCTATAAACTAGGGGAAAACTAATTAGACTTATATTGATGATGAAGAGACATAGTAGAGAGCTTGGTGAAGTCAATTCTCTAGGTTAGTTTGAAATTGATTCCTTATTAGTTTGCATTTATCAGTTACTTTTATTTGAGTTTACATATTTAGCTTTTGTTTATTTACATTGTCTAGTTATTTGATTTGTCTAGATAAAATTGAGAGTAATTAAGTACAATACTTAGTGAAATCAAATACAATCTTTGTAGTTTGACATTCCAGAATATACTTCCATTTTATTACTTGTTGGCACCGTACGCTTGCGATTATATATAAATATGTGAATAATAACTTGTAGAAAAATGTGGATATTAGCTTAGTCTTATAGATAATTCTTGTGTTAAATCTATTTTGATTAAAAAAGTCTATATTTGAGTATAATGCCTTTATCTTTGATTTGTGGGTAAATCTAGAGAATGTTTATGTGAACATGATATTTTGATTATCTCACAAGTGCTAGAATTTGCTTGATAATATATTCGAATTCTTAGTTGGCAACTCTTGTAGATTAATTAATTTAAGAAGGAAATTGTAAAATAGTATGACAAGAAAATTGTTGGGGAATTAGTAAACCAGTCAAGTAGTTACTGACCCTAGGTTAAGGAAATCTTGACAATACATCAATATCGTATTGACTCCAAGTTAATAAACTCAATAATTTCCTGACTCTTTATCCATAACCTATTGACTAACTTAACATCAGTAGGTTATCCACCAAAGCTCAAGAAGATCTTCATCCATGTCCAAGAATATCTAGACCTGAGGTTATTAACTTCAATCAATATACAGAAATAAACGACAACTGACAAAGCATATATAAATTAAAATACAAATAAGTTTTCAATGAAAAAACAATAGCCAAAGTACATAAAAGATTACAGGAACACATCTATTAGTTTGCCAAAACAAAAAAACAATAAAATCCAACTCCCTTGCACACGTCATGCATAACATCAAGTTATAGAGTTCTTCACTTGAGGTCAAGATAGTGTTGACTATATGTCAAGAAATTCTTGACTTCAGGCAAATAAGCTATTGGCTTGAGGTCAATTCGAGGTCATGATTTCCTTGACCTTAGTAAAAAAAATCTTATTTTAACTTCTTAATCAAGATCAAGAGTTCCTTGGCCTGGTAGAAGATGTGATAGCTAGGTTTGAGGGAAATGAAGAGTATCTAAGGGATTTTATTCTCTATATGACCTGATTTTTAGTCCTAAAAAACTTATTTCAAAAGGTGGTCCTAAAAAAGACTAAAGAAATTATATTTGTCTTATCCTCATCTTTTTCTCATTGGTTGTTAAAGACTTTAGGCCTATTTAGTTCATCAGAGCAAACTTGTTAATGCACACTATTTAAGGTAATTTTCCAACAATAAAGATGGATAATTGTCTAGGCCAGAGTAACAAATTTTCCAATTAGACGTAAAGTTATGGTCAGGTCAGGAACGATGATTACTGACCTTATCAGAGCTCGCTTTACATCATAGATGATTTTTCCTCACAAATAGTCTTAACACTTTTTACTATAAAAATCAACCAAATAAGAGGATTCTATTCAAAGATGAATTGTAAAAAATTGTGTCCGACTCATCTAGTGGCAGAGCTAGGTTTTCAATCTAGAGGGAGTAGAATTTAAACTACATATGAGTTTTTTCTTTGTATATATTAGTATAAATTTTGATAATTTCTAATTGATTTCTTTAGAGGTGGTAATTTGTGTCGTATTTGATAAAATTAAATCGTATTGGTAATAGGTTGACCTATATGTCACCTGTTTAAATGAAAATACCATACAGATCGATGAGTCAAAACACATATAAATAATACAATTATTAGTTTACTTGATTTTTGGAATTAAATTTTACTATGGTAAGACAAATTATTTTATTCATTTTATTTTTCATTTTACTTTCAAAAAATTCATAAAATTTTTTTTTTATTTAATAACTATTTCATATAATTTATTAAAAAATCACTTAATCGAGTTATTTTGAGTCAATTTCGTGTCAAACAAATTTAGCTAAATATGTAGGTTTCAAGTTGTATTATCATGTTATAACCTATATTATCATCTCTAATTTTTTTTATAGGTTAACAGGCTGCATACTTTACAAGAGATAGAAAATAGACTTCACAAATGATAAACGGAAATGAGAAATGAGCTTTACTCAAGAAAATAATAAAATTAACTTCACAAAATGGGACTAATGGAAAATTACCTAACCTAAAGTGGCATATATAAAATTTTTTAATAAAAAAGGTAAAAGATTATTCTTTTAAAAAAAATTACATACTATTTTTAAAAAGAAAATCAAGGGGGGAAATTGCCCTCTTGAGCCTAATGTGGCTCCACCACTGGGCTCATCACTTCTGGGTAAGGGTATTAATCGAAACTGCTAAATCGATGAAATTGATGAAACCAAACCAAACCAAACTATTAGCTTGATTTGATTTTATTATTGTTTGGTTTGGTAATGATTTTAGATTTTTCAAAACTATTAGTCTGGTTTGGTTTGTGGTTTTGGTATATCAAACCATTGAAACCAAACCAAACTATAAAACTCTTAAAATATCATTTATGTATATCTATATAAATATTTATATAACTAAATAGGTGATATATTTTTTTTTGTGTCTATAAAATTTGTTGTATGCTCTACTACACAAGTTTAGTAGGTTTCTAGTTTCATGTGATTTTTTTTCAAACTTAATTTTATTTGTATTGTATTTTGCTTCGAAATGAGTTTAAACATCCTCGATTGTAACAATTTTATAACCAAGCATTTTGTTTTAATTTTGGGGGATTAATTTATTTTGTAATGTTCAAAACAAAACAAAGTATAAACCGATGAAATATGGTTTGGTTTCGGTTTCACCTTAGAGTTTTGAAACCAATGAGACCAAATTAAAATAAACCGATAGTTTAGTTTGTTTTGTAGTTTTACTATTAGACTGACAAAGCCAAACCTTGAACACCCCTACTTCTGGTTATGCCCAAAATGATCCTAAGTATAAGAAAGCTACTACAACCAGCTCGGCTCAGTATCTCCGGATATTTCTAAGTATCCTTAATTATAAATAAGCCATTATAACCGGCTTAACACCTTTGAATATTATTGAACCGAGTTCTATTGCAAGAAAATAATTCAAATCTACTCAATGTCTTTAGACACTTTTGAGCAGAGCACTAATAACTTACGCTCCTAAGCAGAGCATGGACAATTTATGTAAAGGAACATTCATATGCATATGTCATTTCATATTTGCCCATTACTTTTAGATGATTGCCTAATGAATCTATACATGGTGCCAATTTACAAGGACAACTGTCAACCATCTCGCGTTGTGGGGACTAAAGTACCTCTATAAAAGGATTATTTTTCCAAGGATTAGAGTAAGTTACCTTTCACACTATAAAAATTGTAAATGTTGTCAGCATTCTCTTTTCTATATAACATTCTCTTATCTCTTTATTTTCACCATTATGGCATACTGCTAACTTAAGCGTTAGAGAGTGTTTGGTAGGTATTATACTGATGCCGCCATTGTAACTCGTAAATATCGGACTACTTTGCTTTGTTCTCTGCAATGGCTACTTCGACCTCGACGTCAATGGTGAAAGTATTCATTTCCAACACAGAGTGCAAGGTACATTAAGTTGGTACTTAGATAAAAAGTCATACCAACTTACACGATTTTTCCTTTGATAGTCACGACTTCCCTTTTTGTGTGTTTTTTTTTAATAACTATTCTTCAATCAAAGACATTTGTTTAATTTTGCAATTTATTTAAGAAAATAAAAAGGAAAGAGAAAGGTTTTTATTCGACTTATCCTTTCCTTGATAGAGGCTAGAAAACAGAAATAGTCGTCTTGAGCTTCAATGGTAGAAATCGTCGAATTTTTTAGGTAAGATTTCTGATATTGATAATTTCTCAAAATATTATCAAAATAAATTAATGTATTAACCCATAACAGAAAAGGTTGCCAATGGTAATCCATGGGTGAGACTTGAGAGGTATATAATAAGGAACGAAGAATACAGGTACTTATGAATAGAATTGCAAATATGGGTCGGGCTAAGCGAGTCGACTTGCGGCCTACAAATTTGGCCCAGCCCTCTTAAATATTCACTACCCGGGCCAAGTTGGAATGAGGTAATGAGCTCATTGGGCCGGCCTAGATGTTTAGTTCATTTTTTATTTTTTATTTAAAAATTTTTTGTTGTTTTTGTAATTATTATTAAAAAATAATATTTTTACAAAATAGTACCATGTCAATCTGACCCGACCCAATTTTGGCTCGACTTGGTTTTAGCCATCAAGTTATAAGGCCAGGTCTAGCCTTTATTCTAGATTTTCAGGCGGGGCTACCAACTCAACCCGAATTTCCCTTCTTGCCTGAACGGGCTGAGTCAGGCAGCCCATATTTACAGCTATACTTATGAATGAAGTTTATAGATTAATCAGACATATATATGAGTGTCAACATTCATTTGTTTTATTACAAATTTATTGGTAAAAGAAAGGTGTACGATGTTTATATATAAAAAAAAAAAAAGCTGAAAGAGAAAATTTTCTCTATAACACGGTCTATTTTTTTCACATTAAACAAAATCTATAGTCGTGAGATAAACATCAGTGATTTTTTAAATTTTTTTGTATACATAATTTTCGACTCTATTTTGATATCATTTTGATGCATTTTTGTTATATTTCGTTGTTATTTCGATGTAATCTCCATGAGTATGGTACTGAAAAAATAATTCTGGAAAAGTGGCATCATGTGAATTTTGACGGATATTCAATGGTTTTTTGACGTTCTTTCAATTAACAGTGACGAATTTTTGATACTTTTTTGTTGACATATCGGTTCCATATAAAACTAAGCTAAAGTAAATTTTTTTATTGTATTTTGACTTATTTTTGATGAATTTTGATGCCTTTATAGTAGTCAATATTTGTACACTTAGTTCAATATATTTCGATGGGTTTTGATGCTTTTTGACATGCTTTGTTTTTCGATTACCTTTTGACATGCTCTGTTTTTCGATACATTTCAATGAGGTATTTCGAACGTCTGGCTATTTGAGATAGTTTCTGTGAATTTTTCGATGATAATCGAAATATCATCGAAACAAATAGGTAGAACGTTCGATTCAGTTTCGACGGCTTTCGATGAATTTCAACGTTATTTCGACTCATTTTCGATGACTTTGATATATGTTAAATTTGTGAAAATTTTGTCTAAATTTCTTTTTTCCTTTGATATAGAACCAAAAATCAAAGCTCCTTGTACTTTTTCATGAACACTTTGATATATGTTATATTTATGAAAGTTTTATACTAAATTTCTTTTGTTTATATATGTTATGAACCAACAATCTTTTACTGACTTTTTCACTTTGAACTCAAAATTGAACTTCATTGTATGTAAGTGCAACTTCAACTTCAAATCTTTCTTATTCTCAAATAGTTGACCTACTACGATTTTTATTAAATTAGAAGATCTAGCTGACAAGTTGTTAGGGGTTTCCTGTGATAATTCTCCCTCTAAAAATATAGAAGCACTCCATTTTGATGCATTATCGACTATTTTTACTTTACGCACTCGAATACTTGATGTCCCTATTGTTGTCCCTAGAGTCTTCGGTATTTTACTTGACTCTCCTCATTCAAGTATGATTATCTGCACTCTCTTCTTATTGGTTGCATGTCCCTTCTCATTATTTGTAGGTAGTTAACACTATCACTAAAGTATTTATTAACTCTTCTGGATGCATGTTTTCTACCCCAAAACCCCAATCATAGTACTTATCATTATCATCCCTTATTAGTGGACATATTTATGGAGGATACACTGCCAATGCAATAAGAGTTAGATCTATATCTTGCTCTTCTTTTTTTTTTTTTTTGGCACATGTTTCAGGAACAAATGAAGTAATTTGTCCGCAACCCTTACTTATAGGACTCAACTTCGATAAAATGGATACACATAACGAAATACATAGAGTGAGACATCTCTTCAAGCCAAAGTTTTAGCTCACTATCAATAATAATCTTCGTTGGAGAAATAAGGATTTCATCTCCATCACCACATTTATAAATAACCTTAAGTTCTAAATCAAAATGACTTCTATCAACTTTAATTACATCATACAACTTATCTACAATGGTCATATAAGTGATATCCTTCCATACACCCATGACCTTATTTTTTTTAGCAATATAAGACCATAAGATTTTCTCAGACGAAAACGTCTACTCACCATCATATAAAACTATAATGTTAAAACGTGATTCTACATGTAAAACAAAAATTACATTTATTGGGTAAAAAAAATAAATAGAAAAATCATAAATTATAAACAAAAAATCTAAATTTTTCAGTTTTCGAAATTTGATCGAAACGAGATCTAATGTCATCGAATTGCATCAAAAATTGGTTGAATATAAATCGAAATATGATCGAACTTAATGAATTTGAGTAACATTCTCATGTAGTCGAATATACATCGAAAAATGGTCGAATTAGGGATGAATTTTCGACTATAGTCGAAATACAATCGAAATTTCGAATGTCATCTAATTTTAGTTGAAATTTAATCGAAAATTCGATGTACATTAGGGTGGCGAGCCATTTTTATTTAGAATTTTGCATAAATCCCATAAATCAACTTTTAATTCATAAAATATACTCAGAACATATCAAAACTTAGTTAAAAATCATTTCAAACAATACTTATAATATTTAAACACATAAATTATATATCTATTTCAAAAATTTCCTTCTTTTGTTATTTCACTTCTTCTTTTTTTCTCTTTTTTTTTTTCTTTTATGATTTTATTATTTCAGCTTCTCAGACAGTATGTTAACTTGAAGAATTAGAGAATAGATTCAAAGGATATACAGATGGAAAAATTAGAGACAAAGTATGAAGAGTTTCAACTAGATAGGAGAAGAAAAGCGTAAACATTGTAAACCAATTACTAAGAATAAAAGTAACATTTCAAGCAGGGATAAGTACATATTTTTAAATTTTACATATGGGCTAAAATGTACATATTTTAAATAATTTCACTTTATAAAAGAACTTGCCACACCATATCACACCGTGAAAAGAAGAAGGAAAAAAAAAAAAAAAAAACTGATTTGGCTTACATTTGCCAGCTGTTATTAGTCCGTAAAGATAGATAACTCGTAGTGGGCCCTATATATCATAGACTGGTAGTCTGTAGTAGCTGGACAAGCCGGAATGTATGGACGTGGTGGTGTGTACTAAACCCAAAAACCCCCCACTAAGACCAGACCTTTCAATTACCCACTAGGACAATTCAATCAAACCTCATCCGACGGTCCTCCTCAGCCGTTCCTTCAAACTACATCTTAGCCGTTCCTTCAAACTCACAACCCTGATAAATGCGCGGGAGAACGGAATTAACATCTCTGCAATTGCCGTGCACGGAGTCTAGAGAGAGAGAGATAGAGAGAGAGAGGCTCTTTCTTGCTTTCTTGAGAAAGAAGCTTTGCTTTGTGTGTGTGTGTGAGAGACTGAAAATGGCGCCAAGGAAGAGGAAAGCGGAGGAGCAAGGGGTGAAAGTTGTCGAGGCTGGGGAGCCGCCGAAGAAATACGCAATCACGCCCAGGGTGACGAGGAGTGCGGCTCGGCGAGCTGCCGAGGCGGTGGAGGAGAAGAAACCGAAAGCGGGGCCTCAGAGGAAGAACAGGGGTAAGGGAAAGCAGAAAATGGTGGCGAAGGAGGAGGAGGAGGAGGAGGAGAGTACTGATTCTGAAAATGGGAACGAGGAAAGAGACAAAGGGGCTCGGAAGAAGAAGGCTAAGGCCAACGGGAAACAGAAAGTGGTGGCGAAGGAGGAGGAGGAGAATAGTGATTCTGAAAATGGGAACGGGGACAAGGCCAAAGGGGCTCAAAGGAAGAATAAGAACAAGGGTAAGGGGAAACAGAAAGTGGTGGCGGAGGATGACGAGGAGGAGGGTACTGATTCTGAAAATGAGAAAGCTTCGGACAAGACCATCGTCATTGAACACTGGTAAATCTTCTGTTTTCTTTTTCCTTTTTTTTTTCCAAAAAAAAAAAAAAACCCTGTTTGGTTTGAAAGAAACTGCGAGAAAATACATGGGTCTGATTTTCTTGGTTGGTTGGTTGTTTGGTTGCTAGTATTGTGTGAGGGAACTAGGAGAATGTTAGGTTTTGAAAACGTTAGGAGGTAAAGAACCAATAAATGGGGTTCTCACTCCCTCGAATTATGAAGAAAATTTTTTTCTACTTGAAGCTTCAGTATAGGGGTTTTGAACTCAGTTTGTTTTTCTATTTTACTTGAAAAAGAAAAGGAAAAGATTGCGTGACTACAGAGAAATTGGGCGACAAGAGAGGCGATTGAAGTTTAATATTAGGGTTTTGACTATTTTGTTATAAGCGAATAACCCAGTCAGGGCTGGTGATTGAGAAATGTGATGTTTTCCTGTTAGAAATGTTAATTTGGTTGATTATCAGAGACTTCATGTTCTTCGTTTTAGGTTATATTCCTTTAAATCTTCGTGTTAGGATTGGTACGTTCTGTCTTGCTAAGCTGTATAGAAAGATGGATTGTGTTATGGTATCAGATGTAGAAAATGTGTGTTCAGGCGTCTTCCGATTCAATGTAGTGTGCAATTTTAGTTTGCTTCAATGGAGTCCTGAAGGGGTGTTGATTTAAAAGCGTCTTGGTTGAAAGTAAAATCTTGACAGGGCTTTCTTTGCTTTCACTTGGTGGAAGTAGTTAACGGTTGTGATTATAATCATAAAGTGCACCCCGATATGGTTTTCTTTTCTTAACCTTTGTTGTGGAAGTTGGACTATTTTACAGCTTGTGGGCAGACTAACCAGGTTGGCCTTGCATTGTTTCTGCCTTCTGGATAAACTTTGTTTAGCTGGTTTTCTTTCCTTAACTGAAAATGGAAAGATTAAGCTTCTTTATGACATATTTATGTTTTCCAATAAAATTCCCAAAATTTTTGGTTCTGGAGCTTTCCTTGTTTCTTCCATCATAATATCTTGTCTTACCCTTCCTTTCCAACTTTTTTGTTGCTTTCTGTAGCACACAGTGCACATCATTCAAGAAAAGAGCTGAACAGGTGAAAAAGGGCCTAGAGGATCGTGTTTCTGGCATCTCAGTTCTGGTCAATCCAAATAAGGTATATCTGTTGAAATATTATTCACTTTGGTTTCAAGTTGGATTCAGTATTATGTTTTAACCTTTTAGCAAGATTATATGGAGCATTAGATAATGATGTTAAGTTATTCTTCAACTTTGTTTCATTCAAGCTTGAGATTCTTTAGTGCATGTTCCTATTAAAAACCCAATGCCAAGGCATCAGATTCAATACTGACTACCCGTTTGGATTTGTTTGATACACTACCCGTTCTGTTTGGATTTGTTTGATACAGCTCACATTTCCATTACACTTAGCCTTGTATATCATGAAAAACACAATGACAATCCACTGAAACTGAAACTTTAAGATTTATCAGCCACTGCCTCTCTGGTTGTTTGCCTTTCCTGTCTGCTCCCCACTGAGTTTCTTTAACTAAACTTTAACACTTCTCTCCTATGATATCGATGCTGATTCTTGGAGTACAATCTCTTAGAATGTCCTGGATTATGTTAGTGTGGCTACCAAAGCCAAGTTTTCCATGGTTCTTGAGCATGCTATTGATGACAGTGTTTTTTTTTTTCGGTCAAGCTGCAAAAGAGAATTTATATTGCCAGATTGGCCTTCAGTTGGATTCCTTGTTTGTTTATTTGTGAATCGTGGCGAGGGTTGGAGGAGTCACTTGGGAGAGCTTATTTAAGAAAGCTCTAAAAGTATTATCCAATCATCTGATGTGTTCATCTATGTTATTTTACTTTGCAAATTTTTGAGTAACTGGGTTTAATTGAGCAGATATTTAAATTTGGGTAACTATTTGAATTTTTCTTAAGTTACTGGGTAGCAATTTGTCTTCTCCTTTGAAAAGTGACTAAAACAGTATTGATGAATTTGTTTCCTTGGAATATAAGTACATGTAGTTGTGGGTCATCTTATCAAAACTGATGAGATGAGGCTTGGCTTCATATCTATTGAGCTTGCTGTGTTTCTATATATATATATATATATATATATATTTTGTCTAAGAGGACTATAATTTGGGGTTTAGTTGTTCATTGAGTCTTTGGTTTAGAATATAAATATCTAGTATATGTGGATACACATATACATATTTTACATTATTCACCCAATTTATCCATCTTTCTATACGAATTTGTAAGCTCAAATTCAGTCTCCAAACACTAATTGAAAGGTAGTGATCATGTTTTGACTTTTTTTTTTCTTCTCCTACGTAGAAGAGCAAAACTTATCTTGAACAGGGCCCTTGTTTGTGTGTGTGTGTGTGTGTGTGGTAATACAGCGCAATGATGCACCACCTATCTTGTACTTATCAATATCATTATGCGGTAATGAAATTATGGTACTATGGTAGCATATGTGCAAGGTTGAGAGCTTCCTAAACTCTTAGCAGATTTCTGTTAGATAAGATTGGCTTTTCTTTCAGTGAGGGTACCTTATCCTCATCTTTCATATGTACTTCCGTCTTTAACTATTAGTAGAAGATTTTGTTACTTCTTTTTTAAAAAATAAATAAATAAGGATGACTTTCCTTTTATACATTAATGAGCGTACTCAATGGTGATAGATAGAACATTTAAGTGGGATGGCTTTTTCTTTTTCCTAACAAAAGTTGGGAAATTTGAAGTAGGAGTCTTAACATTGTAATTCTCTCGGCCAGTCCACGGCCCATTATTTAGGGTTGTTAGACCCCTTAAAAGTAATTTTAAAATAGAAACATACTCTTTGGAATAAATTATGAAAAGTGAAAAAGATATGCTCTAGTTGGTTTCTAGATGAACACGAAATAATTCATTAATAGTGAATGAAAAGAAAATTTTTGTTCTTTATTAGTAGTGTTAGTGTTTATGCGAATAAAAATGTACATTTTTACTAATATATATATATATATATACATATATATAATTGTATGTCTATATATTATAAAGAATACACTTTTGCATTATGGAAAGTAGATATTATCGTAGTTTAATTTGGTTATTAGATGAATACATGTCATCTCAACCCTTTTTTAATGTAATTCATTTCAGTCGTGCATTCTTCTAAACACAAAATGATTTTTTTGAAATGCTTATTACTGGAAAGAGATTTTATGCCATTTTTTACATCAGAACTGTAACATGTTTATCAATTAAGCCTCTTAATACGAGTACAGATTGCTAAATGTTTTGACCTTTTTTTTTTCTCAACAGCCAAGGAGGGGCTGCTTTGAGATTCGGGAGGAAGGCGGGGATGGCGAGAAGTTCATAAGTCTATTGGTAAGGTTATATCAATGTTACTTTTTCTTCATAACTCAAACTTTTACGTTTCACCTTTCAGGCGTTCTTACAATCATATGTATTCTTATTATGCTATTGTAATGCTCAATGTTAATATGTGATTTGCTTGCGTTTTGATTTCTCTGGTGTTTTATCTTTGTTTTCAGTTCCAGGACATCTTGTCCCGTTCTTGTAAACTTCTCTTCCCATTAATCCAAAGCTCTATGTTTCTTTTCAAAAAAAAAAAATATGTGATTTGCTTGCTTGGTCCTTAGAGAATAATTTGCCTCGTTGTACTACACTGGATTTAGATGATAGTGGATGATTACGTATATCAGTTGCCATCTTGGTTGGCAGAGGGACGAACTAGATAAGCAAGCGCAGATGTTTTTTAATTAAAATTGGAGACATGCTTATTGTAGGGATACAAATATCGTTTCTGCTGGTGAACTGGATTTTCTTTTTATGTAGTTTTTTTAGTAGGTACCTCTGCTGTGATTTAGCTTGCCAAATGTTTCTTCTCATCATTATCCTTATAGAAATAAGATTTAGAGGGGTTAAATCAATTGTCTTACTATTTTAGTGGTCATGTTCAACAAATTCGGAAAATAGGCTGGCTATGGTGTCAATCTCAGCTGATTATTTTCTCATGCTTGATTGATCTCTGGCTTATCCAGTTCTCCGCCTGTATGACTCTGTTTGTGGTAGATTTCTCAGGCCTTTTAGATCTGTTTGCTGGAATCAACGTGTATCCATATTTTATCTGGTTTTACTGGATACATGTTGATTATGTTGCTGGGAGAATTCTGGATCTCTTTAGCTTTCTGGAAACTGTGGTAACTTCGGTGGTTAACTCATTTGTGGATTTTGTTTTGCAGGAAATGAAGCGACCATTTACGCCAATGAAGGACCTGGACATGTCTCAAGTCATTGAAGACATTGTAGAGAAGATTAAATGATGGAGCAGGAGCAGCTGTATGCAATATTAGGATTTTTGATATCACAGTAACAGTCTTTTTGCGGTATATGGTCTGACGTTAACCAAGTTTCATTTGGTTCTCTTGACAGTAGGATTTCTTACCACTGATCTCCATTGATCTAGTTTTTGTAATTCCCTTGCTGATTTCGAGGCATGTAAACATGCACCTGACATAGCATGTCACTCGGCATCATATTATTACAAGCGAATATGATGGTTACATGTATACTAGTGAATCTAGGTGTTTTAGCAAGTCCTTGTGTGGCTTTTGAAGCAAACTCATTCAAGCTTTAATGGCAAGATAATCCGAGCTTTGAAACCTTATGTCATTGGTGTTTCTCTAGTGTGTTTGATTTTATTGCAAAATAATATTTGAATCTCACTTTCCTACAAAAATTGGGTATTTTTGAGTCCTGTTTGCGATAGTAATTGGAAACAGAGCTAATTTAATTCCTATGTCGTTGTAGATATGAGATGCATGGTAGCGGATGGTCTTAATTCTCTCCTTTACTTGGTTTTCATTTTCAACCTTTGGTTGCTAACTTGTTTTAAGATAATGATATATGTGAATACATATAGCTATTTTATAGAGTAGGCTATTATGACGAGAAAAGTATAGTGAATGAACGTATAGAAGCCGTGAATAAATTTCAACAAGCGAAGCTGCTTGTTTAATAATGGCGACATTGAAAAGCTGTTGGTGTGATTTTGGTCTGTGAGTCAATGTGCATTACGGTCTTTGAGTAGTTTTTCTTTGAGTAGTTTTTCTTAAAAGAAGTCCAAAATCCATATTTAATATAGATGTGATCGTACAATTTTGAATAAAATTATAATTTTTTACCAAATTGATAATGATATTACTAGTGCGATATTTGCTAAAATCTCTCCCACAAAATTACGTTACGATGTATTTACTTTTTTCATGTGAATATGATATATTTATAAAGACATTGTGGTCCTTAAAATATTAGGATTAATGTCCATTTATTCGTGAAAAGATAGTTGGAAATCTCACTTATTCGCTTGTACGGACAAGGGACAATGATTGGGACATGTATCATCAACTTATGGAGTTTTCTACTCCAAGTGGTCAGCTAACGTGCTTGGCAAATTATTGCTAGTGATCTTCATGCACATGCTTAAGACGACAGAACAGGTCATATCATTTGACTCTAATTACGTTGTCTATCTTTTAAGAGTTGCTTGATTCATTGTATTGATTGTAACACCCATCCAAAAACCTGATCATCTAGCTTAGAGACTTACCCTTGACTTTCCAGAGGTTGTTCTCTCTATATACGATCAGGCTACTTGGTCTTCTATAAACCGTTCGGCTTATGACAAATTTAGTGTCATTTTAGATGTCGGCAACGATATATCGTTTTGGATCTTACTCAAACGCCACGTATAGTTTTTGATAAGTTATGAGAAAATACCCCAACAAAAGCTATTGCAGCAGAGAATGAAAATTTTCAGCATAATTTAGGCCTTCATTCGATCACTTTTATATTTTATTAAAATAATTTGAAAAGTGAAACTATTTTGGTTTTCAATTTTCAAAAACACGAACCATGCTCGGCAATTGGTTTGTTTGATTTTTTAGTTTAAAGTATTAACAAACATAGTAAGCATTGTTTTAAAATATATATACATATTATATATAAAATGACATTTTCAAAAATAACGGCCAGCAACCGATTATATGTATAAAGACACGACATATATCTATATATGTAATTATTGAGGAGTTTTTGTTGCCCTTTCTTTTAACACTCCTCTTAATTATTTTATACATGTACACGTAGATCATATACGAAAAGTTTATTATTAGTTTTTCTTTTCTTTTTAATCTATTTATGTTTTGAGGTTGTTTGTAGTTTAAGGCAACTTTGCCGTTTTATGACAATTTCCTCCGAGTGAGATGATCGGGGGAGGGATAAATTTGGTAGGTGTTAATATACAGGGAAATAAATCGTAAAAATGAGAACAAATGCAACTGGAGGTCTAATTTGACATTTCAAAAAATGCAAGGGTTCAATAAACAAAAATAAAAATAAATTATAATAATAATAATAGCCATTTTACTGTAATTTCCCTGTCCGATCAATCCAACCTTGTTTGGTTTGATTAGAATTGGTCTTTAATTTATTTAATTTTTTTTTTCCTAAAATAAGAAAGTCGGTTGTATCAATAAATTATCCCCTATGGAGTAAAAAAAAAAAATCCTAACACCAATCATTAGACATATGTACTTTTTATTTTCGAAGAACTATATATATTTATATATATATATATATATATATATATATATATATATACATATAGCATAATTCCGAGAACTATATTCTTCCTTCAAACTTCATATACAATACATATGTTATGTTCTAGAGTAATGTAAAAACTCATTAGTCACTTTTTCCAGGTAGAGAGATAATGTTGTAACTTTTATAAGATACTAAGTATATTCATGTTACTTGACCCAAAATCCTACGCCGTAATTTTTTAGTAATTTTAAGTGTAAATTAATATAAATAAAGAATTTTACAAAATTCAGAGAAAATCCAGTACTTGGATGTTTCATTTTAGTCCTTGACTCATTAGAAATTCTATAAAAAGAGAACGGATCTTTAATTTAATTTATCAAGAACGGTATACCAATTAAAATTTGATGAAACATAGTTAATTTGTAAGAAAACTTGATTTAATAAAAACTTTAGCGTTGATTAAAATGAGGTTCGTAAATCTTGAGTCGGAGAGTCAAAATTAATTTACAGGATAAATCAAATTCCAAGTACTTAAAACTTTAAAAATATAATCCTTGGGAACTATAGGGTCCTATTTATACACCAAATCCTCAAATAGTAATAAATACATCTTCATATATTCACTTAGTAGACTCAATGGACTTGGCTAAACAGTTAGACATGGAGAAAGAGTGAGATAAAAAAAAGTACCAACCTAAGGAGGAATAAGACCACGAGCCTAAGCCAAACGACTTGCCTAGCCATCGAGATAACTGAGTCGAATGAGTAATCGCCTGAAAATAGAGAAAAAGAGAAGGGGTGAGCTCGAAATCTCAGTAGGAAGGCTGTTACCTTAATTAAAACCTTTTAGTAATAGAAAGCCCATGCATGGTGAGTTTAATTCAAAATAACTTTTCAAAACCATATGTATATATAATCATAAAACTATCCAAAACTAAGAGTTCATATACATATACATGTATATAGAGGTACAGAAAACATAATATCTCAAAACTAATCAGTCCACAAACACATGACACAAATCCATCTATGCCCATAAGTTCATCACCTCTCATCAATGGAAATCAGGGTATTGGCACTACATGTGCTATACAGCCTGCCTGACACCTAGCTCATAACCGGAGGGGATACCCGTGTGTCGCCTACCAAACCTGGAGGGGCAACCGCATTGCCTACGCCTGCCAAATGGGGAGGTAATCAGAAGAAAAACCACGCGCGAGTTCACAGACTCTCACCGTTGGTGGGGCCGCAGCGCCACACTGTAAAAACCCTATGATGCTAACCTGGGACTCATGTGTGATCCTATGATACGTGTACTCTGAACTGATGTGTAAAAGTAGCCATGCAGCAATTTAAGTTCAAATGATGCTCTGGTTTTTAATAAAATAATTCATTAAATTTTGTAGAAAAATGGGCAGCATAACGACCCTATTTTAATATATCCAAAAATAATTTGCACTCAGAAAATTCCTAGAGCAATCCAATATATAAATCAGACCATTCAATTCTATCACAAATATTTAAAAGTTCTAAAATCACATTTGTTCTCATATGTTGCAGAAAATAAGTTTTATTCAAAATGACGTAAAAGAGAGCTAACTGAATCCCTACCTCACTAAAATAGCGATATCACACTATTGGATGCTCAAGGTATCGTTGGATGATTACTCGGAGGGTCGGGAACTAATCTCACACCCTCGATCGTCCTCTTGCGAAAAACCAACTTCGTACCGGACCTTCAACTCCACAGACGGACCTCTTCATTGAATTCTTAGCACCCAAAATAGCTAGGTTAGACATATGACTTATTCAATTAGGATTCGGGGCCACACCGGACCGGTGGCACTTAAAACGAGACAAAATCTCTACCGTCTAATCTCGATTTTCGTGCCGATCACCAAACGACACAATATATATATATATATATATATATATCAAATTTCTCCATTTTCCGAGTACATTCCAAAAATGACAACAAAAACGAAATGTAACGGTTGGATCGAAAACTAAAATTCGAAACTCAAAATATCCTAAAATAGAAACTTTCAATCTGGGCAAAATGGGATCGTGAAATATATACTTTGACGTTCTTCTCGACGATATGAACCCAACGAGCCTAAGAATGCGGCTTGAAACAGCCGGAATCGTCACCGGTGATGAAAACTTCTAAACGGCTAAAAATGGTGTTTTCCATCAACGTGGTTCTCAGCGGTGACCGGGGGTGGACAGCGCGGCTTCCTGGCAACACAGGAGGAGCTCGCCGGCGACAGGCCTAGCCGGACGATGGGAGAGGTGGCGGCGACTTACGAGGTAAAATCTTGACCGCCTGATCTCGATTTTCGTGCCGATCACTAAACGACACAATTTATATATCATACTTCTCCATTTTCTGAGTACATTCCAAAAATGACAACAAAAACGAAATCTAACGGTCGGATCGAAAACCAAAATTCGAAACTCAAAATATCCTAGAATGGAAACTTTCAATCCGGGCAAAATGGGATCGTGAAATATATAGCTTAAGGTTCCTCTCGATGATACGAGCCCAAGAACGCGGCTTGAAACGGCCGGAATCGTCACCGGTGACGAAAATTTCCAAACGGCTAAAAATGGTATTTTCCAGCAACGTAGCTCTCAGCAGTGACCGGGGGTGGGCGGCGCGGCTTTCTGGTAACACGGGAAGAGCTCACCGGCGACAGGCCTAGCTGGACGATGGGAAAGGTGGCGGCGGCTTCCTTGGTCCTCTTTGGCTGAGAGAACGAGAGGGAGGAGAAAGAGAGAGAGGGCTATCGCGAGGGAGAAGGACGAGAGAGAGAAAGATAAGTTTATATATAAGCTAATTTAAAAAAAAAAAAAAAAAAAAACCTGGTCAAATGTTGCCCTTTAAAAAAATAGGTTATTACATTACCCGACCATATTTAAATAAAGAGGGAAGAAGAAAACTTTTATCTTTTTTCTTACAGAACAAGCACTCTGGCCTATAGGTGCCATTTGGCCTTTTTGAAATAAAAAGAATCGAGAACTCAGTATTATTTGAGGTTTAAATTATGAAGTTAGAAAAGGTAATAAAAGGAAAGTTACTTTTATAATTCGAGATATGAATTTCTACATATAGTCCATTACAAATTTCTCAACTTTACCAACGAGCTAATTACGTTATTATTATCAATTTTTTCACTCTCATTGATTATTTATTTATCGTTAAAATCACGTCATGTTTTGTAGGTAGAGACGATTGAAATTTAAAAACAAAAGGTCATATTCGAAATAATGTTTACATGTCTTTATGTTAAAACTGGTTCTTTCCAATTTATCATTAATTTTGGACGTTAACCATTGCTCTTTTGGACCTGAGACTCCTTTAACAAAACAAAATAAATAGAAAGATTAAAAAAAAAAAAAAGAAACTCTCACTGATTATGGAGTTTCAATAATTAAGCAGATCCCAATTCCAGCTGCTATAAATTAAATACTAACCACATCTCCGAAATTTGCTCAATTGGGAATAGAAAAAAATTATGACTCATCCCCAAATTCACCCCCGCCATATCCGTCAAAACACGCCATATAACGTAATCTTAAATGTCATAATTAGGACACCAATCAGAAAATCACTCCAAACCCATCAATTCCAACTGTCCACATTTTGAACTCGTCCCCATAATTTCATGTTTATATAAAGCCCTCTAAACCATTCTCCATAAACGGGCTTTGTAATTAATCTTTTAAAATCATTACACCAAATTTAAACCAAACATGAATAATCGCAAAGCCTCTGCCTCTACCGCTACCTTCCTCTTTTTCATTGTCGTTTTCCTCTTCTCCTCGTCCTCAGCCTTCAACATCACCAGGCTCTTAGGCCAAAAGCCTGACTTTAGCTCTCTCAACGACCTGTTGGCTCGGACCAAGCTCAGCGACGAGATCAACCGCCGCCAGACCATCACCGTCCTCGCCCTCGACAACGCCGCCGTGTCATCCCTCTCCTCTCAGCCGCTCGATGTCGTTAAGAAGATCCTGAGCGTCCACGTCATTCTGGACTACTACGACGTGGAGAAGATCACCAAGCTCGGTGTCTCCAACAAGACCTCTGTCCTCACCACCCTCTTCCAGGCCTCCGGCGCCGCCGTCGACCAGCAGGGCTTCCTCGACGTCTCGCTCGTCAACGAGGGCGAGATCGCCTTCGGCTCCGCCGCCAAGGGCGGCGCTCTCAACTCAAAGCTCGTGAAGACCGTGGCCGAGCAGCCCTACAACATCTCTGTGCTCCAGATCACCGCGCCGATCCAAGTCCCCGGCATCGACTCTGGCTCGCCGCCGTCTCCTCCGCCGCCGCATAAGGCGGAGACACCCTCCGCCGCTCCGGTACAGGCGCCGAATAAGTCTCCGGTGAAGGCTCCCGCCCCGTCGAAGAAGCCCGTGGCTCCTGCTCCTTCGAAGAAGCCCGTGGCTCCCGGCCCATCCGAGAAGTCCGATGCTCCTGCACCGGCGGAGGACGGCGCCGATTCGCCTGTGGCTGCCGCACCGGTTTCCGATGCGCCAACGGCGACTGCACCGGTAGCCGACGCACCGGTTTCTGATCTGCCAACTAGCTCTGCCCCAGAGGGCCAGGTAGTAGATGCCACGAAAGAGGTAATGGGTGGGGCGGCAAGCCGAATGGCGGCCGGAGCTGGGTTGATGGCGACGTTAGTGTCATGTTTGGCGGTTATCATATGAGACATGCATGTAGCAATAAGAGGGCTATATAGTTACGTTGTAATAGATTTTAATGCAAGGGGATGGTACGTGTGTACTCATGTTATTTTCGGATGTCATTCATCGACAGATTATCGCATTATATATGGTTTTGTTTTAAAAAATATTTTAGTAATTAGCGAGAGAGAGACTAATATTGGTGGTTAGTTGGTGCCACTATTATACGATGTATAAATTGGTGATATAATTACGTACAATGTGCATAATGTCGACGTACTATTAGACGATATATAAGTTGGTTATATAATTACGTACAGTGTGCATGACAAATGCACTAGGATTGTTGTATCAAGATTAATAATGTCGACATACGATTAGAAGATATACAAATTGGTGATAAAATTACGTGCAATGTGCATGACAAATGCACTAGGATTGTTGTCTCAAGATTGATAACGTCGACGTGGATTTTTGTCCATGAAACAGCGCGCCACTTGATCTTAAAGTAGTTCTTTCTTAAAGGGACCAAAATACAAATTTAATGTAATCGTGTTCTATACAATTTTGAAAAAGATTATATATTTACTTTTTTTTATTAGCTGATAGGGAGTGGTACCAACGTAGTACCAGCAAATCTCATCCACAAAAAATAGTTAGTATTGTATTTAATAAAATATTCGTCGATGCTTACCTAAAAAATAGTAAGATGGGAAAACACAATAAGACAAATATGATTTTAAATATTTATAATCGCTTACCTTTTTCAGGTGAAGTTGAACTACTTTTAGTCGCTTTGTGGTCTCTCAAATACAAAAGGTTGGTGTCCACGTATCAATAAAAAGATACGAGTGAATCCTACCTATTAGCTCGTATGGACAAGGGTGTGTTATTGAGCCAAGTATTAGTTTCTTTATTTTGGTTCCTGACCGGAATCATGTTGTTATTCTAGAAGCTTGGCTGGTCAGAGTGAACCATGAAGGTTGACCGAGTGCCTGCCTTCAAATTCGTAAGATTGGCCCTCCTTGGTATTTCCGACCAGGTGTTTTTCCCTTCAAGCATCACTCGACTCGTCCTTGCAGGTTGTAGAAGCTGTTACCTAGTCTCTCAACGGGTGGATCTGGTCAGCCCATAGTAAGTTTGGTGTCGTTTTAAGCGTACTATTACGACGTGTCATTTTTTGATTGATTTGAAGAAATTACCCCCAATAAATTATATTTTTATCTCTCTTGTATTTTGTTTTAATCGTTAGATTGGCTTTTAGAATTGGTTACTCAACTACTTTTTTTTTTGGCTGGAATAATGGTTACTAAACTTACATCTAATATGAGTTTAAATTTTCATGAGACGTGTAAGTAGATTACGTCTTCACTTAGTAACATCTATGATTATAATTGGTATATATGTTCTTATTACTAAGATTTTTGGTATGTACTAAGTACTAACTGATTAGAACAAGTTACTCCAAAAATATATTAAGAACTGATTAGAACAATGCAATATTACTCTATCAAGTCAAATCAGCCTATTTTCTACAACATTATTGTTACGGCATGATCTATTAACAATATGACAACCTTAACTGTTTGTTCCTCTTCTCAATTGAACACAAATGTACCTTTGAAATTATCACTTTTGACTATTTTTTAAAATATGTAAGAAAAATTGAATATACTATAATTATTTACAAAGTTCAGAATTTCAATGAAAAATTCAGAAATTTAAAATTATCACATTTCTACCCTCTCAAAAGAGGTAAGTGAAGGAGGTGTGACCAAGATAGATGGTCGAATGATCATAATTGATGATCGAAATATTTTAACCCCAATCGAACAAAGGCAGTGGAGATCGGAATCATCCTTGGTGGTAGATTCAGTTTAGGGTTTATTGAAATGTGGTATAAAAAAAAAAATCGTTTTGATAATGTTTACGGATGACTCCTTTTATTCACGATGAGGGTATTGGTAAAACCAGGAGTATTTAGGGTATTAGTAGACCTGGGTGTAAATACTCCCATTTTTATCCTTTTATTAGTATTTTCTTAATTCATTTAGCCTTTTGTATTATTTTTAAAACTATTTACTATAGAAATAACAATTGAATAGTTCATATTTATTCAAAAAAAAAAACTAGTTCATATGATTGGAGAACTAATTTCCTCCAATTGAATTAGTTGTTGCAAAAAAAACTGTGTCCAAATTGTTGTTATTATTGATGTGGGAGTAGATGATCAAGCCTACATTAATCCATACTTTTAACGAACTGGTGGGATGTGGCGGAAGAGTGGAGACAGAGTCGGCATAGAGGGCAGTTCAAGTTTTGCCGTATTTGGGCTTGTGATATCCATGGGCCTATTATGCACATCCTTACGCATTGGAAGCCCAATATCAATAAGAAGGGAAATATGTGACTATTATTCAAAACACAAATTTACTAATTCTTAGTTGTAATTTCTTATATCTTACAACACAATTATTTTTCTCTTTTAAAAAGAAAAACATCTTGCGCTTGGTACAAGCAATGGAAAAACACAACCTTAGCTCAGTTACATATCATGTTAGAGCTTCGAAGTAGGTGATTTTGTTACCTACACCAAATGAAGAATTTAATATCATTATCGATAATATGCGGAAGTTCAATCTTTTGCGTGGCAAGTTAAAATGAAGTTAATTGTGTGTATCTCATTGATTACTTTATAAAATTGATAGGGTTGTGTCATTTATTTTTTATGTGCAATATACATATTCTGTCACGACCCAAACCCCAGGGTAGTAGCAGACGGGGAAATTTTGAAATTTTTTTTTTTTTAACTCCAACCAGTGGACTTATTCCACAGTTCATAGTCACCAATAAACACAGACTGAAAAACTTTAAGAAAATCAAATTCTCAGATATTTAAATGAGCATCATTATTCATACCTCCATATCACACTAAAATGACATATATAATTACAGACATTTTCAAATTAACATACTTAATAAGAATGCTAGTAATATCCAAATATTTTACAAGACTTAAACTCGAGTCTTGTATTCACACTCCTAGTATTATCAAGTCTTAAACTATAAATAAAAGATAACTTCTTATTCTGCTTGTTGACTGTCAATGTCACACTGGACTCTACCTGTGGAGAAAGTAGGGAGGGTGAGCATAAATTGCACAGTAGGTTACCCGATTTCCCTTTTTGGGAAAATCTTTTATAAATCTCAAAATATCTGCATGGTTAGTAATACCGGAAAATATTTCTATAAATATTAAGGATTTAAACCATTTATAGAAAACTATGCTAAACCAAGACCAGATATACATCCGGGTTAAATTAGATAGAAAACCATAATAAAATAAGCATAGTGCACATCACATAAATCAACATATCACATGAGTTCTCATCCTCTCATCACAACTAGAGCAACTTACACTACATGTATTGAGTGCTCTCTGCTTGACATCTATCTCTGAAAACTAGAGGGACACCCATGTGTCAACTCTTTATCGAAACGGAGGGGCACCGAATGCCTACGCCTACCGAATAGAGATAGTCAGAAATCAAACCCCGCGCGGGTTTACGGGCTCTCACCGAATGCAGGTGTACTAGTCTGCCTACTACAATACCGTGATGTCTAAGACGACTCTCATGCCTGATCGTATGAAATGTGCAATATATATAAAGTCTCAAACAACCATGCAGTGTTTTAACATCCTAGACATACTCTGATTTTTAGTTAAAATCCATTTTTTTTACTTTAAAAATCCAAAGTACATTTTCCATGGCTTTACCAAATTCCAAGTATAAAAACTTGTACAAAACCATATTTAAAAATATTTAGAGTAGTCTACAATGTTTCGCAAATTCATAGTTCATCAAAATAACTATTCAAATAATTCAATTTAATAAAATCACAAAATTTCATTTTTCGAGATAAATTCCAATTTAAATGAAAATAATAGAAAACAAGGAAATTGAATCCCCTACCTTGAAATAGTGATTATGCTGAGTTAACGATGCTAGAAATATCCTCAATTGATCACCAAGTTGTTTAGACAGTTATTTTCGAGTCTCGTCACGTTCACTTGAAAAGTTAACTTTTCAAACGGAGTCTCGGATTGAGAAACAGAGATCACCACTGAATTCAGAACACCCAAAAACGTTAGTTCAGATATAAAGTTCATCGAAAACGGGTCCCGGTACGGAACCGGCCCGTGGCACGCAAAACGATGCAAATCACGAGCTATTTTCTCGATTTTCGTGCCACTTCGGAAAATAATGGTATTGTATATCAAACTTCATGTCCCAACCTCACTGAGTCCAAATTTGAAGTCAGAACTCAGTTTCGAGATTCCGAACACTAAACGGGCTCAAAATCCAAAAATTATAAAAATACCATATTTTGAAAATATTTAGAAAAATACCACAATTTTATCCCGATAATTAACTACCTTCCAGTTATTGTTTTAACACTTAAAAATCATGAGATTTCAGGTTTCAAACTCCTCTATCAGGTGGTATAATTCTCTCAGGAAAAATAACTAAATTCCGGAATAATTACGAAAATACCACAAAATTTAAATATTAAAATATTGCTACAGTAGACAACTTCTCACCGGAGCTGAGCTGGAGGCCGAGGGTGGTCAGAAATCAAAGTTGGGGTCGAGACGAATCCAACAATGGCAGTGGCACGGTGATCGGACGTCGGACGGCGGCACGGCAGGCGAAAAACCAATCCGGTGTCGCAAACTTCCAGCTGCGATTTCTCCTGCGGCAGGCGGCAGTTCACGGCAGCAGCACTCGGCGCTGGTTCGTCGGCGTCTTCTGGTCACTACGAATGGATGCGTCTGGCACGGCGGTGGACGGTGGAGGCTCGGGTGAACAGTTTCCGTGGGTGGCGCTTGGGGGGTTTCCGTGAGAAGAAGAGAGAAAATGGAGGTTTTTATACAATTTTTTTAAAAAAACTGTAGCAGTGGGACACGTGGCATAATCTGATTCGACCGAAAAATAAGTTTCTGAAATTCCACTTTGGCCACAATTTTAAAAGATTTTTTTCATTTTAGTCTCTCCTTAATTACACTCTTGTCCCCAATTTGAAATTTCTTTTTCACTTTTACCCCAAATGTACCTAGACATAATCTTGTCTAGATTCAACACCAAATTTATTTCTAATTTTTATTTAATTAATCCAAAAATATAAAATTACCAAAATGCTTTTGAAGTAAAATTACTTAATTATCCTTACAAATTTTAGAATTTTACATATTCTCCTTTCAATTGTTGCATGCCACATAATGATACGATTTAATGACATTTTCCTTTAAAATAATACTACGAATTCTACTACGTACTCTAATCCTAATTATTTTTTACTAACTAATTGATATAGCAGTTGGCGTTTTACTCCATTTAAATAAGTCAACTCAAATGGTACAATCCAATTAAATATTAACAACTCAGTTAATAGATAAAAAAAAATTGTTGGGTTAGGTACCTATAGTACTACTCTTTCCCTAACTATCTTTATATAATGCTATCTAATATATATTTTAAGCTTAAAAAAGAAAACACGATTGCCTTCTTAATAATTTTTTTTCAATTCATACTAGATAGGTAAAACAATTATTTCCATTCTTATATCTCCCTATTATCATTCATTAATTGATCCAATTTATATCTGCACTTATAGTTGTGGTTTATTAAACATATAATGGTCTATCTAATGAATATTAATACATGTGCCTCTATTTCTTTTGGCCACCAAAGCAAAATGCAACCTAAGACTCTTCTTGATATGACGGCCAGCTTGTTACAGTACTAGCTACTGAGGTGGTTTGTTTTCACATGCATATATATTGTAATATTTTAGCAACTTTCCCAATTATCTATTAGCAAAAATTATGAAAGAGCTTACTCATCTAATTAAAGGCATATTAATTCACATACATGCATGCCACCATTCTATGTTTGATGCTTGTCGTACACGGTCTCTCTCTCTTTCGTCTGGTTTTAAAAAAAAAATGAAAAAGAGATGCTTCTATGCTCATTTACTTCTTCTTCTTTTACTATTTGTGTTTTTGTTTAAAAGGAAATCCATCATCATTTTATTCTAATTGCCCTCTATTTGTTCCTTTTTATATGGGAATATAGCATCATCGAAAATAGAGTTATTAACTAAACGAACAAGCTCTAGCTAGCTTTAGCCATGTTAGATTTTTTATTTTAGCCTTTTCCAAATTTCAACTTTTACAATATTCCTTTAATTAGGCTAGATTATCCTAAAGTATACATTAGCTAAAGCGAATTGACACTTTCACTATTTGCCTTTTTCTTTCTTTACGATAATTGTGGCACATAAAATACATGTTAAGTATATATACCGCGCGCCATAATTTTTTACTCAAAAGTATAATTTGCTTAGGGATGTTGCTTTACGTTATAAAAAATTAGAGTTTAATTCATATATTAATATGGGGCACATATCCCGCAAAGAAAGGACGAAACAATAGAATATCAATCTAGCAAAAAAAATAAAATGAAAAGAAAAAATAAGGAGCCAAATTAAGAAAGAATCTCTCCTAAAAAAGCACTTGATCTTAGCTAAAAGGCTAGCCGCACACATTATATATTATAATGTCTTTTAGGCAAGCAGCACGATAGGTTATGTCAATACTAGGCCAGTACGATCTCAGGACATAAATCAAACTGTCAAAGTACGTAGCAAACCATATATAAATAGTCTGAGAGCAATTTTTTTCATTTAATTAATCCACGCTAATTCTTTAGACTGGTTAGTTTAAGAATACGAATTTGCTTTCAGCGACAATCGTTTTGGAAAAAGAAAATTCCACGGTTATTGCATGTCTCTGAATGTTTGCGCAATCAATGATTTCATCCAATAAAAAAAACCAACACTACAAATGTTAAAATATTCAAATCGTTCTAAAGAATATAAATTCATCGTCCTAGATATAAATTAGTACGTGTTAGCTAGCATACGTTCTTTTGGAGTTTTTTTTTCTTAATTAATCGAAAACAAATTCATTCATTCTAATAACCCAATATGCTTATATATACACAGATTACCTACAAATAAATCACAATAGTGAATAATTACTTTTTTTTGTTTTTTGAAGTAAAAGCGGAAATTCTTTATTGAGATAAGTCATTTGCTACAAGGAGAGTGACAGAACTTGGAATTATACATAGTAGAAGAAGTGCTAGAAACATATTTAGTGAGTGCAACCTCGTTAACCGATCTAAGAACGAAATTATATGTACGACCTACCGATTCTCAATAAAGATTTAATATCGATAATTATTTACACCACTGAAAAAACTTCTTAATTATAATATATACAAATATGTATATATGACGTGCACATAATCTGTATAAGGAGAAAATGAGGAGCTCTACTATAACCAAAACGGTTGCTTAACTATTGTATTAGCCATGTTTTACTGAGAAAAAAAAATCATATCTTTTTTTTTTCTCCCTCTCTCTCAAAAAGTTCGTCTTCTTCCTTAATAATCTTTTTATCACTATCTCTATCTCACAGGAGAGGGGATAATAGGATTTCTCTTATTTATTATTTACTTTTAATAGGCATTCTATCTGTGTAAAAATCTTGTTCTTAAGATTTATTTTTATAGAGTTTTGTAATATCAGATTTTAGATCTATATAAATTTTTTTTGATTTTGTTTATTATCCAATTAGATTTTAAATCTACATGGATTTTATTTATTTTTTATTTGTCTTTTATATGTTTTTTTTAGATATATATTTTTTGTAATTCAAATTTAGAATAAATTCAATATATGTACTACATAGTTCACAAAGATTAAGTTTATCAGGGTTGGTCATATGGTGCATCAAGATGATTAAAATTTAGATTTTATGAGGTCTTTGAGATTCAGTATCCATATGGTAGCAATTAATTTCAAAATTTATTACAAGTAGAGTAAATTTCTATAATATTATATTTAACAATATTGCTAATTATACAAATTCTTTATTAAGAGATAGCGATGGTAGCTCTTATTATTTTATCTTTCATTCCTGAAATCAAGCGATCTATATAAGTGCAAAGATTAGTTTTGTAATTAGGAAATTTCTATTTGTATTGCTTGCACTATAGCAATAATTGATTTATTTTAATAATAATTTTCTTTTTTGACCTCCCAAAAAAAAGGAGTTCTTCCAAAATTTTCTTTGACTCTTTCATCAAATCACATCCAACATTGGCGGTATTTTAATTGATGCATATGATGGAAAATATAAATTCTTTCAAATATGGATCTTACAAAGTTCAAATCTTAAAGAAAACAACCAAATTTTTCTTTTTTAAAAACAATGAACTATTAGAAAAGAAAAGAAAAAAATAAAATTCAATATGCATCAACTTCACTACGCGTAAGGGCTTTCCTATTAAAACGGCATAATATATTCCGCATACATATCATATGTTCTGTACTTTTTTTTGACGCATTATATTATATTATATTATATTATATACTATAGCTGTTAATATTTACATTGATTATATATATATATGTAATCTTTGTTGGAATATACATACAAATGTGAACCTTGATCGTTATACATATTATATAATAATAACTAGACACAGATATATCTACAATTATATAGTTGCTCGAAATGACGCTCGATACAATTGGTTTCTGGCAAAGGACTTTCTTATATGTATAGATGAAGTTTTTGGGGCTATGATTCTTTTTTATCTTGGGTTAGGTAGTGATGAGCATGACATATTCTAGTGGAGACTACCTTTCCCTTGATTCCCACTTGGATATATACAAAATAAATCATGAGATAAAAGCTAAGCGATAAAGTTTTGTGGTGTATTCCATATTAGCCAGAAATAAATAAATAAAAGTATGTGGTGTATATTGTTGGAGCGGTTTCGCACCAGTCGTCCACGTGTCATGAACTGCTGATGCTGGATTCTCCAACTGTTCACGTGCCCTTGCTAATTCACAAATCTCTGAACTCCAAGCAGGATCGGAGAGGCGGGGGTGGCTACCTGCAAAGACTCTCCGATGCTTAAGTCAATGGTTTTTCTTTGCGTTTTTGGTAGCAAGGAGAAAAATATATCAGTTCATAAACTTATCTCTTTTTCGTGTTTTCTTCTTTTTTCTTCTGCTCTCAGACTGTCTTTTTCCTTGGAAAGGTTTTTTTTGTACCAAAGAAAGCAACATGCCTCCTTTGAATGCGTAACTTTTATATATGTAGTCCTCTGATCATCAACAGTGTTCTTCTCCATCTTTTGAAAAGTAAAATAAAATATTTTTTAGTACCTTTCACTCCCAGATCTTTTTAAACCATCATGGGCCGAGATTTCTGTGACCTCTTCTGTGCTACCGCGGCCTGATTTCCGCCGCCTCCTATCGTTTCAATCCGTCAGGAGCGAGATTTGGGCACATCGCCGTTCTGTCAGGACGGCTTGTCCCTGCGCGCGCACCTACCCAGAAACGCATTAAATGCCCTGTCGGGGTCCGGAGCCGTGGGGCTGTCTTCCATTGCATCCAGTCTGAAGACCCTTGGGGCTTCTGATCCCTACGACAGTTGAGGCGAGGGTCGCTGTTCCTAGACAGCAGACCCTTGGGGCTTCGGACCGCCAGCTGTCATGGACTCGAGGTCTGACCGATTGAACCGTTTGGGATCAGTGATGGATTCTGCCTTAAATTCGGAAGACCCACATGCCGATGTCGGGATCACGTGCGATCCGCGTGACCCTTCTCACGGTTCGAGGCTCAGGAATGGGCCCCACATATATCATGGAATTTACGAGTTGCCCCCACCAAATCCCGTCTGGTAGGCCCAGAAAATAAATAACTTATGTTGTAAAGTTACAAAGAAAAGTATGACCAGGAAATGGAAAATCAAGCTGCTGATGTGGATCTGTCCTCCAAGATCCAAACACCTCCGTGAAATGACAAATTTAATCATTCTTTTACATATATATATATATATATACACACACGTATACACACATTAGCCGGAGAAAAAAATGAAAAATGAAATGAGAAAAAATAAAAAAAGGAATCTGTGTCCCAACTATTTGTTTATTTATTTATTTTTCCTTTATATACCCTTTGCCGGTTGAGATTAATTTGGACAATGAGCTGTGCACTAATGATTAGAATCGTATACTCGATATGAATCATAAATTACAATTTAGCTTGAGATTGGCTGAAAATTATAGATATTAAATTCTAGAAGATATTAAAATCTAACTAAAGTGACATATACCTGGATTAGTTTTATTCATTTACTTTAACTTGATGTGATTTGATTCAATCCCAGCTAATTGCCTCTTATCTTATAGCATATATAAAGACGATATGTAATCCGTTTACAAGGAGTTAAAAATTATTATTTATACATAACAATTTTGTTGCGACAAAGTTTGAATTTTTAAATCATATAAGAGTCAAATATCTTGTTCGAAACTAAGTGGCTGTTACAGAGGGATAATAACAAAAATATCTCTGGAGTTTTGATAAAATATTCAATATATTTTTTTAATTTTCGTAAATTACAAAAATATTCTTTTTAATTAACAAATTAATACCAATTTCACCTTTATAGTTTATTAGTTCAAATTAACAAATAAAATATCAAAATTACTCTTTTCTTAAACTTGGAACAAACAAATTTTTTTTTGAAATGGCCAAAATACCATTATCTAGATACAATTAAATAGCTAAAAAATGAAAAAAAAAATTATATAAGATTTTTCTTCACCGAATCTTCTTATTCTTAGTCATTTTTCTCTTCCATGTACTACTATTTTTTTTCACTGAATACTATTTATTACTCTTTAAGCAATATTTATTTTGTTACAAGTTTAAAAAGAGGGTAATTTTAATATTTTGTATGTTAATTTTGACCAAATAAGCTAGATAAGTGAAATTTATATTTATTTGTCAATCAAATAATATATTTTTATAATTTATGAAAATTATAGGAATATATTAAACATTTCATCAAAACTCAAAAGATATTTTTGTTAGTATCCCTATTACAAAGGATACTCTACGAAACTAAATGAAATTAAATTAAGTGAGTTTGCAGCATTTTTTAACCCAAAATTTTTATACTAATTGATGTGGGATATGATTTTAAATCACTCGACGTTATTATTTTAAATTAGCGGAACCATACCGTAGTATAAAGAACATGTTCGCGATGTAAATTATTACTCTACGAATTTGTAACATTAGTTGGTGTAGAATTTCGACATAAAATCTGCATCTTTGTTAGGAAGAATCTAGCTATGTATCCCATATCCGCTGCTTGAGGTTACTAGCAACATAACAAGGACATTGGTATAGTAGGCTTCGTTATTTGGTATTTCGTGTCAAAGATATGTCATAATAAATGATAATGGCACATATTTATTCTTTTTTTGGGTCATATTTATATTAGTCTGTACACTAGGCTTAAGCAATGCATCGGCTCTCTATATACAGTTGTTGATGGAGGTTTTGTCAACAATAAATTTAGAAAAAATTATAAGATGTGGTTTGTGTGAATTGAGTTATTAATCAAAGTAAGTAAAAGAGGCAAAGATTTTATAGTGGTTCAGCCCCGAAAAAGATGAGCTTACGTCTACTGTTTTTCACTATTTTCTGGAAAATTACAAGAACTCAAAATTACAATGTGTTGTCTGGAAAGAAGAAAATACATAAGAATTCTTTAACTTTTCTAGATTCGGAAAAAAAAAGTAAGTCCTCCTCTTACTTAAACATTGAACTCTTTTTATATAGATGAAGATAACTCAATATTCCCAATTGTGAGAATGGGTAACTATACAATCGGGTAATACAATTTGAGTAACAACATAATTGGATAATTACTTAAATTGAGTAACTGGTTGAACTTGAAAGAGAAACTTTTGTTTCCCTTTCCTTATAGGTAACCCGTTTGACGAAACAGAGACTAGTTTCCTTTTCTTTCGGGTCACACATAACCTATTCGGAGGAGGTCGCACATAACTCCTGCGGTAGAGGTCGCACATAACCTATTTGGATGAGGTCACATAACCTATTGGTGGAGGTCGCACATAAGCTATTTGGATGAGGTCGCACAACTTATGCGGTAGAGGTCGCACATAACCTATGCGACCTAGCATAGGATTTTAGACCGCACAACAATTGCCCCCCAGCTCCATTAGTTTTTAAGGACAAAATGGAGCTTCCTTTTAATATAAGTGGGTACGAACTTAAAAAATGCGATGTCACGACCTACACTTGAGATCCTTGAAGAGTCGAAGAGTCGCCAGATCTCAAATTTCACCTTCCTCAAGATCACGCGCACCTTTTTTCTGACAGATGAAAACACGTGTCGCCTTTTCTAAGAAAAATAGCAGAACTCGAGGAGACTCAAGAATATCGATGATGCCAACCGTCGTTTTTAAACCGAATCTTTTCAAATTTCGAAAGATACTGATTTAATTTCGGAAAAAATCAAATCCCGCGTGAACTTCGGCCTTTAGATCTGAAAATCAAGTACCTTGATCTACGGCTGTGATTTAGCGATGCTCGAGGAATAAATATCAGAAATCAATCCGCTTCTGCCTCTTCATTATAGACTCGTTTTCCATCTCTCTAAAATTCAGAAATATTTCAAATCCTACAGCGCCGTTTCATTCTTCAGCTTGCACAGTTCCAGTATTTTCTTCGACGGAGTTCAGACCATATCTCAATCCCTCCGCTTTCGAAGAAAGGTTAGTTTATTTCTTCTCTCCTATTATTTTTCGTCTGTTCTTGAAAAAACTTAGTTTCAATTTCTAGGAATAGAAACACATCCAATATTCGAACGAACTGGAATGAGAATTTTTCTAGATCCCCCTTTACCAGTTCATAGAATAGACTTACTAGATAATGATCAAGGAAAAACTCGTGAAAAAGAGTTTCTAGGGTCTGATACCCTATTTACCTATTTTTTGATGAGCTTGCCTGTTAGTGCAATCCTAGGGTGAACCCCCAAAATTTACTAACACAGTGAAAATCCTTGATGCTCGCATAGGACTAAATCCATCCGTATTTCTTTTCAGATGTCTAGTAGTAAGGATTTTAGGGAAGGGAATGCATTTTCTGGAGAATCTGACTCCAGTGTTAGCTCCATTAACCTCGAAGACTACCTCGAACCAGAACCCGAGGTAGAGATAACATGAGTCAGGCAAAATAGTCCTCGTATAGGCGACCTCCCTCGGGACCAGTAGCCTCGACACATTAGGGATGCCCCTGCCTTCTCATCAGGATATCAATACATAGAGGGGAATTGGTCATGTACCAACATAAGGACGAGCTGCACATCAAACAAGCTCAGCAAAATCGTGTGCAGCTATAAGATTGTCATTCCTCTTTGCCTGCCCATGGAATTCAACCGACCACACACACCACCACATGGAATTACTTCTTTTTCTGAAGCAGTTCTCAAGTGCGGTGTCCACCTTCCACTGCATCCGTACATAAAATCAATTATTGACTACTATGGGGTCGTCCCTTTCCAATTGACCCCTAATACATATAGATACATGGTAGGTTTATACATACTTTACTACAAGCTAGGTTTAGAGACCCATTTTCCTGAAGAGTTCGCTTGGTTTTACCAAGTGAAATCAAACTCGTCAGATCTTGGCTTCTTTTATGCAAGTAAATGGTCGAACCAAGCAATAAAAACGATCTACGGGGTTCGCAACAATATGGGAAAATGGAAAATTCTATTTTTCCACTTTAACTATGCGGATAACGACTTCTTTCAAAACCCCGATAGGTAATTTTCCAATTTTCACCTTTTTTTATTTTGTTATTTTTATCCTGATCGCACTCGTATGTTATCGCAGACAACAGGGAACGGCCTGGACTTTCTAAGGAATAGCTCGCAAGGGTGTACAAAATCAATGACCTTCCAATCGAGGAATTTGATTGGAAGGTACTTGGAACTTCTAGAAACCTGGTCGTTTGCGGTCTGCTTCTAAAGGGAGCCGCGTTTCCTAATACCCCTGTCCGTTCGTCCAGACCTTCGAGATCTTCAAGCTCGAAGAAAAAGACGCCAAGGAAAAAGACGGATACAGGTGCCTCGTCTTCCAGACTTAGGAAACGAAAAGCACCTGCCACCCCTCCAGTTTCGGAATCTTCCTCTCCAGAAACAACGTCACCACCAGCTCCTCAACTAGCTCCTCAATAAGAAGGTAATCATATATACATTTTCTATTTATCATTGTATTATATCACCTCGCTCACTGACATATCTGTACAGAGATGGTTATTAGTAGCGGTCTGCGAGCACCACCCTCTACTCTCGGGTCCATGGCAAAATCTAAGACACCCGAGAGCACTCCATCATCGAAAGGGAAAGAGAAGGTCGACAATTCCAAAAAATGAAAAGTTACCTTCAAGGACATCCCGGCAAGCTCGCCTCCTCCACAGCCTCAGACATCGAGCCACTCTGAACTACCCAAAGAGGCTGCCACCTATTCGAAACCGATCCTGGCAGATAAAGATAAGCTCTTTGCACTCCTCAATCAACTTCCAGAGAAGGCTGGTATGAGCGCAACCTTCATTGATCGCTTCACTTCCGAGGAGGGCTGGGAGTGGATGAAGCGACGTTCTGCCAAGGTTGCTTTTGGTTCTACGATGAGGATGCTGGCCAGTGTAAGTACCTTTTTGTCCTCCCCTCAAATGTATTTTTTCTTGGTATTAATGACTATATTTTCAGACCATGGCTGCTGCTGTCCTGATGCACGACCCGGTGCTCGAATGCTTGGAGACGGCCGAAAAAGTTGAAGAGATAACCCAAGCATTCGAGAACTTGGAGAAAGCTCGGGATGAGGAGAAAACAGCCTTCAACTTGGAGAGGCAGCAGCTGCTTGAAAACCTGGCCAAGGAGAACCTCGAGGAGAAAGTCAAAGAGCTCAAGAAAACCATCTCTGAGCATCCGGAACGTATGAGGGAGGCAATCACTGAGGCGGTTCACAAAGCTATCGAAGAGTTCAAGACGACCGAAGTCATAGAGCTCGAAGATAAAGCTAGTGACATCCCCTCATCGACCATCATTTTTAACATCTTCTGCGAGCATCCGGATTTTGACTTCTCCATCCTTGGCGAGGACGTGGTCGAGCTCGTCCAGAGTTAGAGGAAGGATACTGCCAAGGCTGGAGATGGCAGTGCGAGTACTTCCGCATAGTACTTGTATTATTTTTTTATATTTTTAGAACAATGTGGGCTTGGTCCCCCTTCCTTTCTGCTTATGTTCGGATGACAATTCTTTTAATAAATATTATTTTTTCCCTGTTAGATTCCTTGCAAAATAATGAAAACACAACACTAACTTAACTAAATAGTCGATCACTAAGTGACTGATCTGTACGCTTTTTGCGATTTGAATCCAACTAACTTAAAACGAGTTTTAAGTGTTAGGATAGGTTAGGTCGCTTAAGAAAACAGCAAATACGAGTGATTCAATCTCAAAACTATTTTTCAAAAGTTCCATGGCAAAATAGGATATAGCAATATTTCACATCGAATAATAAACATTTGGCTTAGTTACTTTTTTGTTCGAGGAGAGAAATTGCGTAATACGACATGCTAAGGCATGAAGCAAGGAGAAAATCCTAAGATTTTAAGGAATTTCAGATACTTCGACGATCTAAAACTCCGTCTCCTCTAAATGGACGTTTTGCATAGTCCCTAAGGAAATAAGTAGGAGATAAGATTCTGATCCCACTACCCCCCGAGTTTTATGGTGTCCGAAAACTGCCATAAAACTATAAGAAATGAACCAAACGAAGTTGAAGTAATAGCCGAAGAAATATTATTGACGAATGGCGATCAACGAATGACGAACAACAAATGATGATCAACGAATGACGATCAACGAATGACGAACAACGAATGATGATCAACGAATGACGATCAATGAATGTCGAATGACGAATAAGTAGACATCTTAATTGATGAATGACGAAAACATGAAGATATACATGAAAGTTAACTGATAAAAGCGACGAAGCTGTCCTACACTCCAGGCATGCTCGATCTTTTGTCTGCCAGTTCGAATTAACTTATATATCCCAGGTCGAATGATGGCAATAATAACATATGGTCATTCTCAAGAGGGTTCCGAAGAACGAGGTCTTGTCGAAGAACAAATTTGCTAACAAATCTTCGTCTGACTTTAGGGTTATAATATCGAGTAGTGCACTGTTGATAGGATGCGATCCGAAGCTGAGACTGCTCGCGCCTTTCTAAGAGATCGAGCTCAATCCTTATCAGTGTACTACTTTGATCTTGCTCATAGGTAGATTGCCGTATCTATATATGGGGCAGTGACATGATATTCGGATCAATCCCGAAGACATCCAAGTTAGATCTCTGAAAAGCGACCAATGAAGCTCGCACAGATTCTTGAAGCCTCGCTCAAATCTTTAAAATCTTGACCTGTCAAATAGAAAATCCTCCAAGTATTCAATGGGTCCAGTTGACTTCTCCATCAATTTTTTGAGGATCGAAGTCTTCACTGGTCATATCGATTGACGCTTTGTCTGATGACTCAAATTGGAGCTTCAACTGACGCTTTGCCTGCTGCTTTGACTGACACTTTGCCCGCTGCTTCGACTGACGCTTTGCTCGCTGCTTCGACTGACACTTCCTCTGGCAGCTGGACCATCATTGTGCAAGATGTCGCATCCTTTGCTGCGAGTTTCAAAGAGTTGTTATAACAAGTCCTCGCATCATATTGGTTTCCTCGCTCTTCGCCTACTCCTTGTTGAGTCGGGACTTTCATAGCGAGATGATAAATTGATGTTACTACTCGAAGTTCCCTCAGTGTCGGTCTTTCCAGCACAGCATTAAATGCAGAGGAGCAATTTACTACCAAAAATTGGGTCATTATCGCTGAAACCCTAGGATAGGTTCCAACGTTGACCATTAATTCCATCATGCCCATAGGCATCAGGCTGTCACCAGTGAAACCATAGAGTGGAGTGACGATAGGCTTCAAGTCGCTCTCATTCAAACCCATCTTTTTAAAGGTGTCGTAGTACAGGATGTCCACAGTACTCCCATTATCAACCAATACTCGCCACAACTGTGTGCTTCCACAATTAATTTTTATGACTAATACATCATTATATGGATAATGGACTTCCCTCGCGCCTTGTTCTGTGAAGGTAATATCCATATCCGGTACTCGCTGAAGCTTTCGTGGTCGTTGTTCGAGGTGCATGACATTGGTCAACGGCTGCTGTCGAGCTTCTCGCACATACCTATCCTGCGCTCTCCTAGAATCTCCCCCAACGTGCAGTCCTCTACTCGTGCTGAATTTCTAGAGGTCACTGTCAGATTTCTTCACGCCTTTCGTCGTTCTGCCTGGTGTACTGCCGCAGTCGCCCCTCTTTAATCAGCCTTTCAATTTCATCCTTCAGGGCAAAGCAATTATTGGTATCATGCCCAATATCATTGTGATACCGGCAGAGCTTGTTGGGGTCACGCTTTGTCCTGTCCCGCTTCATCAGTTTCGGTTGACGGTATCGCTCTTTCTGGTTTGTGACCGCATAGATATGATCTATTGGTGTATTTAACTCAGTGTGATTGTTGAACCGCATAGGAGCTCTTGAAATCTCATGCCTTTTGGGTCTAGGCTGATTCTCCGTCGGCTGTTCATTATTCCTTTTGTTTTTCTTATTACTGTTATTGTTGGTAATGACCGCGTCTTTAGTCGCATCTTTCCTTCCTTCTTTCTTTGTCTTTTGAAGATTCTCGCGCGAAGATTCTACCCTCAAATGCCGACCAACCCTTCGGTAGAAGTCTTCAAGAGTTCTACATTCTCGCTCAAGTAATTCCTCCCAGAATTTAGATTCTGGTCGCACCCCGGCCATCATGAGAGTTAGAACTCCTCCCTCAGGTGTGACCTTTGCTAACTCTGAGGTGAATCGATTGAGATAAGATCGTAGAGTCTCCTCTGGACCTTGTCGGATTGCAGACAAGCTAACAAATGGAACAGTGAAATTCTTTGCAGCTTGAAACTATCTCAAGAACGCCATCTGAAATTGTTGCTAGGACGAGATCGAGCCGGATTTGATTCCTCGGAACTACTTCTTTGCTGCTCCTGAGAGAGTTACAGCAAAACATCTGCAACGTGCATGATCATTGACACGATGGAGTTCCATCAAGTTACTGAAGTGATCCATATGGTCCTGTGGATCAGTTTTCCCATCAAAAGTGTTAATGGTGGGAATTCTGAATCTAGTAGGTAGGGCTGCAGCTTGAACTTCCTCGCTAAATGGCGATTGACGATACCCATCAGCGAGCTCATCGTCCCAACCAGCAAGTGCGTCTAACGTGATCTTTAAATTACGAACATCGACGTTCAGAGGGAGCATTATCTCTTACTGGCGGCAAAGGCGGCCTTTGATCGTTATCCTGATGCATGGCGGGCTGGTCAGGTAGAGTCTTCTACAATCTGTGAGAGGAATCCAGCAAAATAGTGCGACGAGACCAGCTTTGGTCGTTATGATGCGATACGGATCGATCATGGCTACGTCGTCGCTCCAAATACTGTCTTAGGTCTACAGGATCTTGTCTTGACTCTTTGCTGATTCTTTCGAAGACACTTCTCGATAGTCTGTTTCGTTCGCTGCTCAAGCGATCTTGATTATCAGTGGATTTACGAGAAGGTTGTCCACGATCATGGTTAGTACTTGAACTCTCTGTACCAGATTCTGGAGGCAAGTTTGCGACTTTGCCTTTTCTTTTGGAGATGCGATCTTCATGACGCTCTTGCTGGGTTCTTGGCTGGTCGTGTCTTCTTGTCTCTAGGATCTGTATTCCTTTCTCAGGTAGTTAAACAGAACGTTCTTTGGGACATTCATGCTGTGGTGGAGTCACCATCTACCCTTCAGCAAGTCTTCGTAGGGTGTCATTAATCTGGTTAGTGACTTGCTGAAGGTTCACCAGTGTCTCCTCCATGCGATCCTATCTCTGACAAAGGTTTTCTGTTGCGGTCATAGTAGGCTGATCCTGAGCAGGGTCTGTCTGTGCAGCAGCAGTGCTTTGGGGTTGGTTTTGGCTAGTTCCGGAGACTCTGGTAGTGTTTCTTGTGTTTGCCATTATTAAAAAAGTGAATTTTGACAAACTATTTTGGCCGGAATAGCCCTCTTTCTAGCGCCAATTATTGATGGAGGTTTTGTCAACAATAAATTTAGAAAAAAATTATAAGATGTGGCTTGTGTGAATTGAGTTATTAATTAAAACAAGTAAAAGAGGCAAAGATTTTATAGTGGTTCAGCCCTGAAAAAGATGAGTTTACGTCCACTATTTTTCACTATCTTCTAGAGAATTACAAAAACTCAAAGTTACAATGTATTGTCTGGAAAGAAGAAAATACATAAGAATTCTTTAGCTTTTCTAGATTCGGAAAAAAAAAAAAGTAAGTCCTCCTCTTACTCAAACATTGAACTCTCTTTATATAGATGAAGGTAGCTCAATATTCCCAATTATGAGAATGGGTAACCATACAATCGGGTAATACAATTTGAGTAACAACATAATTGGGTAATCACTTAAATTGGATAACTGGTTGAACTTAAAAGAGAAACTTTTGTTTCCTTTTCCTTATAGCTTACCCATTTGACGAAGCAGAGACTAGTCTCCTTTTCTTTCAGGTCGCACATAATCTATTCGGAGGAGGTCGCACATAACTCCTGCGGTGGAGGTCGCACATAACCTATTTAGATGAGGCCGCTCAACTTATGCGGTGGAGGTCGCAAATAACCTATGCGACCTGGCATAGGATTTCAGACCGCACAACAACAGTCAAACAAAGTATTATACTCTGGTGCTTTTGATGTTCTCCTTAAGCACGTCGAAGTCTCTGTGCATTTATTCAAGGGATGGATGTAATAATTAAAAACTTCAGTAAGCACTAAGATGCAATATTTTCCGTCATATACAAGACTATATACGTACACCGTACTAACAATTAAGTACTTAATTGATAAAAAATGAGACCCTTGCATTAGGTATTTTTTGTCTTATCTAGTAATGGTCCATTATACCTAATTAATTGACAATTATTTTCAATTTTTTTAACAAAACTGTTAAACGTAATTCATTGCCTAATATCTACCTCAGAGAAAACATTTTGATCGAAAACATTTATTAATACTGAGAGATAATTTTGTATTAGTCCTAAGTTTGAGAATCAAAATTAAAGACTATATACATCATCAATAAGATTCTATAAGGCTTAGAAGATTATTAATACCCTGTTATATACTGTAACATATATACAAGAAATACTTACTAATGGTCTTTGGGTCTAATTTCTTTTCTTGTGGGTTATATACTCTTACTTTAGATGGACATCTCCAAAGACAAATTCTATTGTCCATCTCACAACGCTAGAATTGTGGAATTAAAAAATGTAAAATTTCTTGAAAATGACTTAAATAGTGAAAGCGATCAATTCCTGAATATTATTTCTGAGAAAGATCATATTGATACTCAACCTTCCACCTCAAGTGATAGATTGGTTATTATTCATAATACCTCTAAGCTCAACTAGATGTTGAACAACCAATTATTGAAGTTCCACAAACTGTTGAAAACAATCCAGTAGATCAAGTTGGTCAAGAAAATTTTAAACAACCAGTTGAACAACATATTCTTTAGGAAAATATTGATACAACATTAAGAAGATCTACTAGAATAAAGAAATCAACAATTTCTAGTAATTATGACGTGTATCTACAAGAATCGGAATATAACATTGGAGCCGGAAATGATCTTGAAACATTTTCACAAGCTATGAATTGCAAAGAATCTGATTTATGATATAATGCCATGAAAGATGAAATGAATTCTATGGCATCTAATAGAGTCTAGGATCTTGTAAAGTTTCCTAATGGTGCAAAGGCTATTGGATGTAAATGAGTTTTTAAAATAAAGAAAGACTTATCAGGCAACATTGAGAGATATAAAGTAAAATCTGTTGCTAAAGGATTCACTCAAAAGGAAGAAATCGACTACAAGGAGACCTTTTCTCCTATATCTAAGAAAGATTCTTTTCGCATCATTATGGCATTAGTTGCACATTTTGACTTAGAGTTTCAAAACATAGAAGTAAAAATGGCTTTCTCAATGGAGAACTAGAGGAAGAAGTTTATATAAAACAACCAGAAGGATTTCCCTTTAGTAATGGTGGACATTTGGTATGTAAGCTCAAGAAATCTACATATAGGTTGAAACAAGTATCCCAATAATGATATTTAAAATTCCATGATGTTATCTCTTCATTTGGCTTTGTAGAGAATGTCATAGATTAATGTATATACCAAAAGATAAGTGGAACTAAGATTTATTTCCTTATTCTATACGTGGATGACATTTTATTTGCAACCAATGATAAAGGTATACTATATGAAGTGAAACAATTTCTCTCTAAAAACTTTGACATAAAGGATATGAGTTAACTTCTTATGTCATTCGGATTAAGATACATAGAGACAGATTTTGATATACTTTGGAACTGTCTCAAAAGACCTATATCGATAAAGTTTTAGTGAGATTTCAGATGAAAGATTGTTCATCTAGTATATCCCCTATTATGAAGGTTGACAAGTTCAATTTGAACCAATGCCCGAAAAATGATCTTGAAAAGGAACAAATATAAAATATTTCATATGCTTCTACAGTTAGAAGCCCTATGTATGCTCAGGTCTGTACAAGACCTGGCATTACATATTTTGTTGGGATATTAGGAAGACATCAGAGTAATCCAAGTATTGACCACTAGAAAGCTGCAAAAAAATGATGAGATACCTTGAAAGAACAAAGGATTACAGGCTTATGTATAGACGGACTGATAATCTGGAGGTGATTGACTACTTCGGTTCAAATTTTGTCAGCTGTGTTGATTCTTAGAAATCAACTTCTGGATATGTTTTTATGTTTACCAGTAGAGTTGTATCTTGGAGAAGTGCAAAGCAGACTTTGAATATTACTTCCACTATAGAAGTTGAGTTCATATCTTATTTTGAGGCTACATCACAAGGTGTATGGATGAAGAGTTTCATTTCTGGGCTTAAAATTGTGGATTCAATTTCTAGGCCATTAAGGATAAACTGTGACAATTCAGCAACAGTATTTATGGCTAGAAACAACAAAAATGGTAGTTGAAGTAACCACATCGACATCAAGTATTTAGCTATAAGGAAACATGTTAAAGATAAAACAGTAATTATTGAGCATATTAGTACTGAATTGATGATTGTTGATCCTTTGACTAAAGACATGCTACCATTGAAATTTAAGGATCATGTAGAACGAATGAGACTTAGTTCCTTTACATAATTTTCATTGTAAGAACGAATGTAATTTGAAACTCTATTATGTGATATTTTCTCATATTTAATTTTTTTTGTATACACATTAATTGAACTTGAGAAATATTATTATTAATTGGACCAAAAATAAACATAGGGTTTATTCGTTAAGATAATATAGGCTAGTATTATAGAGATATTATACTCTGTAATACATAGAAGATAATACTTAATTTTAGAGGACCTATTGCCATGATTCAAATATTTTGTTTCTTAAAAAAGATAATTAATGGAGTGATATATGGACCAAGTGAGAGAATATTAGGTATTTTTTGTCCTATCTAGTAATAATCCATTATATCTAATTAATTGACTATTATTTTCATTTTTTTTAACAAAACTATTGAACGCAAGTCACTGCCCAATATCCACCTCAGAGAAAACGTTTTGATGGAAAACGTCTATTAATACTGAGAGATGATTTTGTATTAGTCCTCTAAGTCTGAGAATCAAAACTGAAGATTATATACACCATCAGTAAGATTCTATAAAGCTTAGAAGAGTATTAATACCTTGTTATATACAGTAACTATAGTAAGAAAAATAGAACAATAGCCAGAAGTACATTCATGCGATCCTTAAGCTTATTTCCGCATTTTGATCTTTTATGTTTATCTTATAGCGTGGACAAATTATATTAAGTTTATCACCTTAATCATTACTTTGAGCCAAATATAAAAAACAAAAGATATTAATATTTTTTGCAGTTAATTAAAAAAATACTAGCCTGAGTTTATTATGAATTAATAAAAATCAATGTTCGTACGGTCACATTATCCTATACCAGCTTAAATTTTTTTTATCATAGATAAGCTACACATTGTTAAGTTTTACACATGAAAGAATACTGTACTATTCATAAGTAAAAGCCAATATTGTTTGCCAAGCTCCTAGTATCATTATTATTAGTTTTGAATTAAGAGAAAAAATATTCAACTTTAAGACCCTTCAAATTAAAAGAAAGATGTGATTACTATTAGTTTACGTCTGCGATCACGATCTCTTCTATATCGAAAAAAAGACCGATACTAATTGGAATTGGTATATGGTCCCTATTACATGATGAATAGTCATGATGTCCCTAATTTTAAATTGTTTGTGTGGAAAGATATGGGAATAAGATCTCAAATTATGCCTCGTGTAATTTTGAAGTTGAAGTGGATATATACATACGTATATGTATAGTGTGTGTGTGTGTGTATGTGTGTACATTTATGACGTGGCAGTGAATATTGGCTAAATTGGGGAAGCCCTGGGTTCGTGGGCGTGGGGGGGTGAAAGGTCAAAGTCAGTTGGACCCAAAGATGGGCATAAAAAGGAACACATTGAGACTTATAGTCGAGGCTTGGATGGGAAAAAGGGCTACATATCCATGAGGCCTCTGTAGTCGGTACCACTACTGCGCGTATATATCAACGATCGATCTAGATCCATCTGTAAAAGTCGATTTAGGACCACCGCAATTTATCCGTCATTGATCTTCTCGGATATATATGTATCAAATGGCTAATCCTTATCACTTGGTTCTAGCTTGGGCTACAAAGATATATAGAACAATATTTTTCGTGATTAATTAGCATTTTAATGATGTACTAGCTAGCTAGGTGTCACACCCCCTATATATATTTGTCTCATGATGATATGTGATTAAAGCAAACCTAATACTGTTTGTATATATCCTATATATCTTTTCCTGCTATAAATAACAGAAAGAAATATAGGGTTATATATAAATATAATTATCATACATATCCCAGCTCTAAGAATTAGTCATTATGTTTAATACATCCGTATGTACGATGAAACACGCATGTATACAAATGGCATTTTAATAAATTAACATTGGTTTTGCATGTAATTTGTAGAAGTATAAATGGTCGAAAGCACGTTGCCACTAATTAAATTCTTTTGCACCTTTTTTTTGTACGCTAGATGTAGCAATGTGCGGTAAATGTACTTGAAATAAAGATAAAATAAATGAAAGAAAGAAAAATCATGCGAGCTGTAGTTTTCTTTGGGTCTAAAGCTGGTCCGCATTGAAAATACAAAAGCAAATAAAAAGAAGCCTTATCAGGCTCTTTCCTCCCCTGAAGCCATCCTTCCTCTGCCAGTAGCTCTCCTTCGCTGAAAGGTGCCTCTTCCTAGCAAGAAAGGGGGTTTTCTCTTTCTTCGGTATAGTTTTTTTACAATTTTCTTTCATGTTTCTTATTTTAGTATTAAATAATCCTCTTATATAGGGAGGTAGTCTTCGATCTGTATCTAGGGTAGTCTCAAGTCCCCTAAATTTAGATTTGTGGTATTTATAATGTTTGTTAATGTTGCTGTTATTTTAGTCAACTTAGATCTTAATCTATGGTGGTTTCATTTCAGATCTGTTCAGATTTAGATAGGAGTATAAATCGAGCTGCCCAAGCCCAACCCAAACTTAAACTTTTCAGTTTGGGCAGGTTCGGGCTCAACTTTTTGGGCTTTGAGAAAGTTTTGGGGCAAGTCAGGCCGGGTATAGATTAGTAAAAGTCATGCCCAAAGCCCAACCCTAAAAGCTTCGGGCTCTAATATAGAACATGGCTTCGAGCTTTATATTCGGCTCGAGTTTAACCTTTGTATTTTTGGACACTAAATTAATATATATATATATATATATATAGATAAATATACACATATTGAAATAAGGAAATAGTGAAAGATTTTTTTTAGTACAAGTACAAAATAATACCTAATACTTTATTTTTTTTTTAAAATGGGCTTTTTTAAAAAATTTATTATATTTTTTAAGTTTGGGGCTATTTAAATCGGGCTTTAGGCTCGGATTTCAAGTTCCGATTTTGGGTTTCGGGTCGACTTTCAGGCTAGGTTCATATGAAAAATACTAGGTCCAAGCCCAATCCTAAAAATAATTGGATTTAATCTGAGTTCAGACCATATCGAGTTCGGGTCAAGTTCGAATCAGGCTTTTTTCATGCTAACCTATTGGGTTTAAGGCTTTTGGGCTCTTTTTATACCCCTAGAGTTAGAACATGTGTAAGGTAGTATTTGCCCTCTAATAGTTTTCTGATAAGAAATAAGAGACACCAACAACGAATGCTAAATAGAGAGTCACAACAAGTCAACCACCAAGGCATAAAACTCTATCTAAGCACATATCAATGGTGATCTGCATAAATCCTCTCCTCACGTTTCGATTTCGCCAAGATTCTAGTGTGCATTTTTACTCCAAGAACTTTTATCAATTTTTTATGATTATTTGCTTTGTAATAAAAAAATCTTTTTATAGATATTGTACTGTCCTCTTATTATTAATGAAAGTTTTTCCCTTTAAAAAAAAAAAAAAAAAACTGGTCCACATTAATGATTCATATAGGCACGTGTCAAGTAAGTTTTAGCTCCGAAATTTCCAAAAAGTTTTTCGTTCTAATAATGGATTTGACAACTCATACCCTGCCGCTAAAATACCCCTCATAATAACAGTAAAAATGCAGGACCATGTAGCCCATGTGATGCCATGTGGGCAACAATGCCATTTGTGAGCATTGGATATGAATTTCATGACCATATCATAAAACTGGAAAAGCTCGAGTGGTCCTTTGACAGGCAATGTTACATAATTATGTCTATGGCTCATTAAATTTGATTTTGACCATTGATAAGGGGTGATTAAATTTTGGTTGGTTTAGGCTCCAAGATATAGTCTAGGATTGATTAGATTTGAGTGGTTTGGGGTAATCGTAGGATATCTCAATCATGGAGTTATTATGATTGCTAATGATCAATCATATATCAGTATACAATTAATTGTTAATTAATGTAGCTAGATTTTCAAAGCATGCAACCATGCAAACACTATGAAAAATGGTGTACCCAATCCTTCTTGAAGTATTAAGTTTATAATTTCATATTTGCTTGGCCATCCAATTATTAAAAATTTAGTATTATAGTGTTTAAGAGTAATATATATATATATATATATATATATATAGCATTACTGGTTAGAGAACAAAGATATACTACATAACTTATCATATGCAAATAAAACATATCATTAGTAATTAGTTATATCATGGTACTTTACTGTATTTTGGTGTAAGAAACCGAAAAAAAAATTACTAAACTTGTTATATACGGCCGGAATTTGAAGTTAAATACGACGGCTACGAATCATTCTTTGTAAGTGTAAAATTCGAAATAAAAAAATAAGTAGCCCAACTATAGTACGGAATGGATTTTTGGCATGGATAGGACATCATTGGACCTAATATTCTCTTGTTTGTCTCCCTCTATAATAATATTTCTGAAATTAATGCACACGTAGATATGTTAATCAATGTTTTCATTTTAAATTATACATGTTTCTCTTTTTTGACAAAAAGGAGAGAAGTTTGTGCCTAGACTAGAGCTTTTTTTTTTTTTTTTTTACTTTGATTGATCAATTTTTGGTCTTTGATCAATAGTATTTAAAGAAGAACTTCAACATGCATGCACTCGACATAATTATTAATGTGATATACTTCTGCATTTATTCTATGGCTCCACCACTTTCTTTGCTTGCTTGCTAACTAATTTTATTATTTCATATTAGTGTGCTCAATTATACGTTAGACCTTTGATTATGGTTATAGATAACCTTAAAACTCACGAATGTATTAGAGATGAACGTGGTTACCAAATATTAAGCTAACCATGTGACTACCATCATATATAACTCCTCCAACACAAAAATGAATCAAATAATCAAATTTCTATTTTCCAATTCAATGATCTTCAAGCATATATATATATATTACCATAACTCCATATATATACCGATCGATCGGGAATCTAAGTGATTTAATATTTAGGAAAAGAAGTCGTTTTTGTATATAAGAGGTCATTTAGAGTTTACTTTTCTCTTATTCCTTTTTTCCCCCAGTGTCTACCTAACTAACTTTCTTATGTCTATATATAAGTACCGACTATGTATAGAATCAGGGTTCCAACATTGATTTCTTGCTTTATCTTTTCAAATTCCTTTTACCAATTAATTATATAATCCCTAAATTCCTATAAGAATANTTTACTTATGAGTGATCCTAATTATGCTTTAAACATATGCAAAAATTGAAGAAAAGAGAATACAAATTAATTTCACTACTCTTATATGCACTACTTCTAATTTTAAGGACCATTAATAGGGAAGAATAGTTGAGCATCTAGGCTAGCTAGTTATTGATATTTAGATATTCTGATAGAAACCCACATACAAATACCATTTCTTTTTTTTTTTTTCATTTAGGAAATGAAAACCACGTAACAAGCCAATGACAAGGATTTGACAAGCGTACACGTGACCAAAAAATAAAGACTTAGCTCTAAGTCTAAGATTTCAATATATGTTTATACTATCTCCAAAGCGATGATAAGTACCCAAGACAAGAGAAAACCTAAGTGCCTCTTTCAGTTACCAAATCACCAGCAATATTTCAAAAGAGAATACCTCAGACGAAATATTTCCCCATCATCTCACACTCCCTTCACGTGGACATCTCGTGATGGTAAGTGGGGTACCCTATAAACAGTGCAAAACTTCTTTTAACTCATTGACTTTTATTTTTTATTTTTTTGAATATATTTTCTTATTTATTTTTCTAAGTGTGTGTGTGTGTATCTATATATATATATATATATATATATATATATATATATATATTCATATTGAATCCTTTTCTAAGTAAGAAACAGGGTCCCATATATAAAAGATTCGCCCATTAGAAAAGTATATCAAAGCGCAGCAAAGAACATTTAGATTCCTCCAAACCCAAAAACTCACACCCACACCCACGGATGGAACTTGTGCCCTAAATCTCACCCTACGAGCATCCATGTGCCCCCATATTTAAAACCCTTGGGTCCCACAGTATCTAGATTCTATACCAAAGCCAAACATATTATTATTTCTATTATTACCATAACCCTATAGCCGCCTCTTTTTTAATTCTTACTCACTCTATCCCCATTCCCCCAAAGAGTATTTCCCACTTGTTTTTTTTCTGTTCCCCTTGACATCTATAAATAGCCCCCTCCCTTCCCTTCTCTTTCCAACACCAAAAAACAAAGTTTTCTTAAAATCCCATATTGTCTTTCTTCTCTTTTCTTTGGTACTAAGAACCAATATTTCTAAAACCCCACAAAAGCTAAAACCCTAGCTAGTATATGACTAAAGTTTTACTACTACTACTACAACAACTAAGCTAGCTGCTAGCATTATTTACAAGATCAATTGATCGATCAGAGCAGCAAAGAAAGAAATTAGCTAGTTATCTTATACTTGATTAGTTTATATACTGAAAAACAACATATCATGTCTGGGGTTTGGGTTTTCAAGAACGGTGTAATCCGGCTAGTGGAGAACCCTCAAGCGGAGTCGTCGTCGGACGGGGGGAACGGGCCCCGTAAGAATAAGGTTCTGGTACACTTGCCAAGTGGACAGGTGGTGTCATCGTATTCTTCGCTGGAGCAAATATTGACTGCTTTAGGGTGGGAAAGGTACTACGAGGGTGGCCCTGACTTGTTCCAGTTCCACAAGAGGTCCTCCATTGACTTGATATCACTTCCCAGAGACTTCTCCAGGTTCAACTCCGTTCACATGTACGACATCGTTATCAAAAACCCAAATATCTTCCATGTCCGAGATATGTGATCATTCATGATCATCATCATCAGATAGAGTCAGAAACCTGATCATCTCATCTCATCTCATGATAATATATATATATATGTCGTATTCTCTGTTTCCACATCGTCGTTTCCATTTTAGGTACTATAAGAATCTTTGGTGTCGTATTTGGTTTGGTTTAGTTCGGTTGTTTGTTTGATCTATGTACGTATATGTATGTATTTACGTATGTATCACATTAAGGTGTAGAATTTTATGGAGTGTATCCTTACTTAATGATTAGTTTTTCTATTGTGCACTGTTTTGGTTTGGAAGTTTGTGATCGAATGACTTATATATCATATTAATGCAATGTCTTTCAATTTCTCCCAATTTTCGGGCCTTCTTATAATATAGCTATATACATATAGCTATTTTTTTCCGAATGAAGTAACATATAAAGTATTCTGTCAGTTGCTATTAGTATACGACTTGGTCATGATTAATTTGGGCCGGTGATGAGTCACGAGAAGAAACAAAATGGTTGTTCGGATCCCATGTAATAAATATATATATATATACGTTCTTTGTATACGCCATATTGTCAGTGATCTGAAGTGGGGATATGAAATGAGTAGTATGTTTCAAGTGAAGAGACAATAAGCACTTAAAAACAATGACTTCTTTCGACAACGCCATGATTTGATAGTTTCTATAGGTACTTGCAAAAAATAGAAAAATATGAACACGTGCGTGTGTGATTGTGTCAATTGCCTATAGGGCCATGTGTCATGGTTTAATTGGTTATGTGCGACTCGAATATTGGAAAAATCATAACATTTTGTTTCATTTGTCTGTGTTTGTCTAGTACCGTATGAATGCTCTCAATTGTCAAAGACTTTTAAAAGTATATGATAAAGTCAAAAATTAATAAAACAAAATTAATAAAGAATTTGTAAAACACCTAAAAGAAAAGTAGGGTACATGACTCAAAATTTTTTGATGTGATGTTGATATATATTGGTGGTGGTGGGATATATATATAAAAAAAATGAAAACGTGTACGCTACAAAGGTAATATATATATATATATATATATATATATATATATATATATATATATACGGCATATTTAGTACTAATTTAGTATTATTTTTTTTTATTTTGACTAATAAAAATTTATTATACATATTTTTTTATTATAAAAAGAAAAAAAAAATAATATTAATAATATATATTTTTTCATGTATTTCATTATAGTCATTGGATCATCGATGATCTAACGACTAAAAAAAAAATCTATATATGAGTAAAAAAAATACTTATAAAATTGATAACCATATATATATATATATAATCCCACTAATTAATTTTTCAGTATAGCATGGATATAAGAAGATCAGCAAAGAAATTGATACAGAAAAACTTCAAGAGGTCCAAGATAACTACTATAGCCATAATATTAATGATATTAATTAGAAAACCAATTTTTTTCCCCAAAAAGGGTTTATAAAGATAGGATTTGAACTAGTAATACTATTTTTAGTTGTTATGATATCCTAACTGGTTTTCCATTTGTCATTATCGACTTCATAACAAGTAGAATATTTATGACACTAATTTTCTCGAAAAAAATTAGAGTCGATATTCATATTATACTTATGTGTTATTTTTCATAATATTTTCGAACAAATTAAAGTATCTACCCAAGTGACTTATAAATATTAGGAAATATTTCAACAAAAAAATTTTTAAAAAAATCCTTCATGGGTTCATGCATAATGTGACGTTCATTTGTGATCACTTTCTCAGTAATTGTAAAAGTATCCCTACATTTGTCTAATTAGAGGTTAAAACAAGTATCACTTAGAGCCAATGTTTGTTGACCAAAATCAAACGTGTGAAAAGAGAAAGAAATTAAGAATTTAAAAAATAAAGAAAAGAAAAGAAAAACTTAGCGGACTATATACCACAAAAACTCTTACTCCATTAGACCGCATCAACTCGTGCGGTGTTTTCACTTATATGATTCAGTGCAGTTTGTAAAATCTTTAAACCACACGATGTAGTTCAGTGCGCGGTTTGGAGAATTTTCACAGTCCAAACCATATCACACTGCAATATACTATATGTGATATTTTTAATTAGCTCTTTATTACTTGTTCAACTTTCGATATAAACGTTCGATTTTACATGGTATATTCTTATAACTAGAATGTAATTGATTTTTTTCTTTTGAAATAATTAAATTAGAAGTTAAAAAAAGTGATAAAATTCTAAATTTTAATCAATAAAATTTTTAGACTTAAGGCCTTATTTATCAAGTTCAAGTCTAAATTATTTGTCCAAATTAACGTCATGATAATAAGCATGTTCACAACATCATGATATCAAGTTGTAATGCTAATGCTTCAATGTTTTCTATTTTTTTATAGAGGGTTGATGAAGGAATCAATTAATATAATATAAGAGTATTTTAAAATCGTCCAATAAAAACGAGAGATGGAGATAACACAGTTAAAAGGTAGGAGTGAGACATCATAGAACCCGTTGGCCAATCATATAAGATCAAACTTTTGTTGATTGGGTGATGATTCGGATGATTCTACACATGCACAGTAGGATACGAGGTCCCCCACCAATGAGAGCGGAGAGATTTTGGTTCGTGTGGATCTTCACGTGTAGCAGATGCTGACACCTGACAGCCAATGGGTGGTGCCACGTGTCTCAATGGGTCTACTTCATGATCCCCAAGCTTTTTGCAATTGGAAAAAAGTTTCTGTGGGCTAACTTTTGCACATCATTAATATTATACTCTTAAAAATATAGTAATTCAATAATAAACGAAGTACATTACCAAAAAAAATAATAATAATAAACAAATTAAAGTTATAGTGTTTTCTTGTCGTCCTCATGGAACGATTTATTTGGTAACCACATTGCTTTTGTTATAAAGAGCCTATCGAGATTAATTAAGCTAGCAAGTGTATTTAAATTATTGAGATCTGAATATTATACAGAGAGATGCATTAGTTTGAAAGTTGAAACCGAACTATTTAAGACCAAGCAAATTTAAAGTCGGTTAAAAGTTAATTTTTCCATCAAATCCAAACAAACAGAACAAATCACTCCTCTAAAAGAAATGATAATTTAATCCACACCGATCTTTTTTTTTTTTTTTGGATAAAAATAGGCTATTCAAGGAAATATTATTACCCAAGTAAAAGAGCTTCACTTATAGTATAAGAATAAGGATTACAATTTCAAACTCCTCAAAGAAAGGAAATAAAAAATGGATCACAAATGTAGTAAGATTTATAAATTGTCATAATTCTCTAAAAAAAAATAATAAGAGTGACCAGCAAGTTATTATCTTCAACACTGTTCCTGGATTGCGTTATTGACAGAGTAAACTATATGATTTCAATACCAATTAAGATTCACACCTATTAAAAAGAAAAACAACTCATTCGCTTAACAGATCTAAATCAAAGAATAAAATCTTGAATTTAAAATCTGATAAACAGACTTAAAATCCACATAATAAGTGATACTTCAACTTAGATATATACCAGGACTTATTATAAAACTATAAGAAAACTGAAAAAAAAAAAAAATTTCTCATCCCTATGAGATGTTAAGGAGAGAGATGGAGGAGAGGCCGGAGAAGGAGAACGAGGCATTCCCTTTCTAGCTTTTACGAAAGCAGCAATAGAACTTCCTTTTTTGAGAAAGAAAATCAAATATAGAGAGAGAGAAATTAGGTTTAATCCACACCGTTTATAATCTGTTTGATTCATTTTTTTAATCAGTTTTATTAAATTACAAGTTGATAGTTTGAGCATTTTATAAAAAATAATAATAATAAACTATATAAATGAAAACAAAAACAAGCTGATAGTTTGAAAGTTTGAAACTTAAACATGTTTTACCCTTAAATTTTGTTGTTTGGTAATAATGGGGCGGCTTAACTACCATGTTAGTAACTCAATAAAATGAAACCTTAATCTGCAATTTAGTTTGGTTTCGTTCTTTACTTAAAACTACAAACTGAATTAACTTAACTGATTTATGAGAAATTCAATCCTAATCAGACCCCTAATAATTTGTTTTGGCCAATTACTAATTTAGCTTAGTTTGGATTAGTCGCTTTCGTTGGTTGGGTCCGATGAACAGAAGTATAGAGGACACCAAATTTTTGTAGCAGCCCTATGTACACTACAAGGTTTGCCACATGATTATTACAGAGTTAAGATAAACATAATTAAAAGGCAATGTTTATGCATCCCTTACATTAAGTCATGCTTATAATGTATGTGAAGTAGCTTTACGGTATCTGTTATGATTTCTTAGTAGTGTTACTATCAGGCATCAGCGTATATAGTTGATCTATGATTTTATATATTTTAGTATGTGCCAGACTAGTACTTTTTATTCTAGTTAAATTAGAAAACAGAGAGAGGAAGTAGAAGATGCATGAAAGTCATGGAGAGATGCTCACGATCAACTTGTTTCTTTGAGAATTAAGGAATTAATCCTATAAGTTTCAGAATATAGTTGTGGACCCGACCCATTTTCTCATCGGGTATCTCTTTCCCTCTTGCTCTATCATCATTCTTTCATAGATGAAATTAATTGTTTCTTTCCTATCTTTTCCCATTATATGCTTCTGCAGTATTTTATACATGGCCTTCTCGTTTTCTAGATGCAATTGGTGAATTTCTTCACATCTGGATAGGTCTTCTGGATACGGGTAATGATTTACTGCAGAACCTCGATAAAATGTGTTGCCTCTTTTATTGCTTTGATTTTTATATAAATCTGGTTGTCTATTATTCAAACAAGTGGGTAATTCTAGTAAAACGAGCTTAACATAGAATTCTTTTCATATTAATTTTTGACGAGTCTCAAGACTATAACCAAGCTCCGTTATCCGACCAGATACTTGTACTAAGTCAGATGAAAAACTTGCAACATACTTTTTCTAAGTTTTGTAATGAATGGTAGAATTTCATTTATTGATATTAATTTTAATACACACGAGAGGAAAACATTGGAACCTATCTTCAGATGCTACATAGTTTTGGTTCCTTGCTAAAGGACGGCTAAAACTTGTTTTTGTTCCTCACTGCACTAATTTTCTCGCTTCACTTCCATTATCTACAGCCCTGGATCAATTATCAATATATTCGATTGTTACATTCCACACAAAGTTCTTAAGATTAAAAAAAAACTCTACAAAGCATAGCAATCTTCAGAAAAAAACTTAAACACCGGCTAAATAGGATTGCTCGTTAGTGGTTGAATTCTCATCATATGAAGATGTGACTTCATTTCTTTCAAAATTTCATTGTTAGGCTCTGAGTTGGAAATTGCCGGGCATAATAACCTAACAGCTAACTGAGGCAAACTTCTCCGTCGTTGATAATTGTCAGAGATAAAGTACTGCATCTGCATGCATTGGCAAAGCATCCAAATCGTCGAAATATGATCTAAAGAAATTTGGCAATAAGAGGTTAGTACTAAGCTATTTCCAATGTGAACAGCTATTTTAACTACCTAAATTATGAAACTCAGTCAACCAAATACAATATAGTTTTAAGTTTTTTCGCTAATAAAATTCAAGAAGTTCGGTGATAATCCATATATGCTAATGGCTAAATCTTTTGGGGGAAGGTGGGAAAGAACTTCTACAAAGCACAGGATTAAACAGGTCTGGTTTCAGTTCAACAAAATAGATGTCCTATAATTCCAGCAGAAACCATTAAAAACTTTGAACGTCCTAATAAATAAGAAGTGAAGAGATTGCATGTAAGGGAGCACTAGAAATATACAATAATAGGATTATGAAGGTTCTCCATGCGGAAGATTAGCAACCCTATGCGGCTGATTTGAAGTGAAATTCATCAATAGTTGAATATATCAAACCTTCATCTTCGAGTGATCTAATCGATTCCCTGGCAAAACAGAGTGAGATTTAATGATTTTGATATGTTTACCTTTATACGCATTGCATACCTCAAAATATTCTTAAAAAAAAGTATATATATAAGAAGAGAATTTACATAATTTTCTCCGCAGGAATTTTTAGCTGTTGGGAAAGTTCGTCTCTATGTATTCCCTTTTCCTTCCCACTGCAATCAGGATCCCGTTGAAATGAGAACATGAAAGGTTTTAATGTAACATGAGAGAATTCTGACAAGCAGAGTTGTCGTAATATATGATATCAAAGAATTCACACCACAAGGCCTACTAACCATAAGGAAAAGCACAAAACTGAAGGGGGAAAAGAAGTATACGATAAAAAGACAATCTTGGTGCAACACTCACATGCTTGAAGGCAGTTGCAGATAGTCAAGTACCAATTGATCACACCCCTTTTGTCCGTCGAAACTAATTTGCCCAGATAACTACAAGTAACTGTGTCAACCCTAAGCATCAAAAGCTACATCTTGAAAAGAAACCATGTCAGCCAGAACGCACACCTGATTTGATGGGGCTGTCTGATATCCATTTGATCCACTTCTCACAGGAGTGCTGAAAGCTGAGTCTGATGACTGAGGCCGAGTAACAGCATTTCCTTGCTGCTTCAATCAGCATGAAGATGTCAGTTAATACATTATGGCTTAAGATTTGAACATTCCCCCTCGAGATAAGGCATTCATATATATATATATATATATATATATATATATATATATATATATATATATATATATATATATATATATATATATACAAACATCAGAAATTCTATTTACCTGAGATTTGGAACCCTGCAAGTAGTTGTGTATGCATTCGATAAAGTGAAATGAAATTTCATCAAAGTTTGTCACAGGCCTGAAACACATGAAATGACCAATTTAAGTATTACCAGATAATCTATTATTACAGACAGAATAGACCAGGAGGAAATTATTCAGGTTTTATTTTTCATTACATGCTTCTAGCTCTACAATTATTTTCAGATTCATCCGTTTAACTAAAAAACTCTATGTAACTGGAAAAAAGGCAATAGTATTAAAATTCTCATAAGAAGAAATGTAAAGGACTAACAACAAAATATAGTCAAATTGTCATCACTACAATACAAGAGCTTCCTAGTCCCCAATTTCTCTAGATTTTATCCAAATCTAACCCAATTAGTATATGCCTCTTTATTTAGCCATCATGTCAAAACTAATGTGCTTTATATCTCTCTCCACAAGTAGATTCCTATGTTAGCATATCTAAAAGCTACTTATCTGCACTTGAGCATCATTTCTGTTATGTGTTCAGATCATAAAAAATAAAATTCGTATTTTGGTAAACACTGTAACACTCTCCAGATGACTACTAAAGCCATTTTAAACTTCCTTCCACATAAATGGGAAGAGTATATCCAGAGCTGAACATATCTTACAATCAATGGACAGCCATGCACATTACATATCTGACAATCCATCCACGTACAGAGAAGGGAAAGACTCACAGCATCAAAGAAACAAACAGGGTTACAGAAGCATCTACCCTTTCAAAGTAAGAATTTGTTTCTGTTCTACTTCTACTTGTAATTTTGCAGTTGTAGGTTAAACTTTGTCTATTACGGCTGAAGCACGTCAAGTTTAAGTTATTTGTTTCACTGCATGTTATCAACCATATCCCATACCTGAAGCTATGGAAAATCAAACCATTCTAGACTACAAGCAAGTGCGCTTTTATTCTTTTTCTAATTTATTTTGAATTAATGCAAACGACATTTTCAGAATTACACGTAACCATTCTGATGAAATGGCACTGCGTGGATAACAGTTATACAAAAAAATATCCATATAAGTTCCTATCCAAAACTTTGCAGGAGCGTATTTGAAGACATTTGACAAAGAAATTCACAAAAAAAAAAAAAAAACAAAATGTAATAACAAGACCAAAAACTGTTATAGCCAAGCGGGATCATACCTCACAGAGAAGGCAACCAATTGTCGGGTACCTTGAAAAATTTTCAAGTGCCCATTAACTCGAACATACATGCCATCCCTAATTCAAAACAAAAATAAAATATAGATCATGAGGACCTCATAATGCTATGGAACACCATTACGTATTCTACAAAACGTGGCTGGAACTTACTCTATTCCTTCCATTTCCTTAGCATCAAAGTTCTCATTCACCCTGACAACATATTAAACCCAGGCTTTAACTAGTTATCAACAATATACAAGCGTAGATGCATCGAAATATCCAGCCACTGACATATAGGAAGCATCATTTTAGCTCACATACAGATACTCCACTAATCTATTTATGTATGTCTCATCAAGTACTTTCATGTGAAAACTATTGGATTTTACATATTGTAAGAACCTTTTCAGCTCACATAGTCAGATTTGCATAGATTTTATCTCTTAATCAATTTTCTAACGAGATTCTACTTTACTGTACAAATTGAATTTGCATGCACAAAAGAAATTACCATCTTCTGCAGTTGATTCGTCCTGTTCCATCGTCAAGGAAAATACTAACGTCGGTATTTCTCTCCTTTTTGTCAGACACCAGTCCAACGAGAGTAACCTAAAGCAAGCAACTAGACGTCAAAAATCCCCAACGCGAAGGAAAACAGAAAAAGAAAAAGGCAGACAAAATCCTAGTTTAATATAATAATCAATAATCTATATGCAAATTTTGTAAGCGAATAGCAGAATTAAAGTTGGGGAAATTACTTCCACAAGCATATATTTATGACATAAAGAGGGTATTACATTGGCAGCTTCCACGCCATTGATCACAAAATTTGATTTCTCATCACCAGAATGATACGCTTCGCTGATCTGCTTCACAGTCACTGGAATCAAGCCATGAGTTTCCCGACTCTGCAACAGTAGTGGAAACGGATATAAAATTAAGATAACAGAGATCCGTACTCCTCATTACAAAAAATCAAAACCCCAAAATGAAAATACACCTGTCCATCATGCTTTATATATACATCTGAATATACATATATGCATATGCATCTGAGACTATAATTAAACCATTTTCTCTCTCCTTAAGATAAATTCTTAGCATATAGACAATAAATTATACTAAAATACCTTAATCAACTTAAAAACCCCCAATTTAGGTCCGATTCAAGACACGAATTTGAACAATAGTTGTGGATATAAGAGAAATGCAAACCATCTAATCTAGATCTGATCGTGGGCACTATAGACAAGAACGAGATTAGGTCGCTTCCCTATTCTACATAAGTTCCTTTCCCGCATTTTCTCGGAATCCAAACAGGAGATAGGCATATTTCAAAGAAAATAGAGATGGGCTTACCTTGGCCGGTGAAGGACCAGCGTCGTTCAACTGTGTTGACTGCAAAGACACAAACCCACCGCCGGAGAAGGCGGAGGTGGCGTCGAACTGGCTGGCGGAGAACATCTCTGAAAACCCTAGAGAGAGATTGAGAGAGAGAGAGAGAGTTTGGGGTGAATCTAAATCGACTGGAGGCAGTTTTGGCTCGAAAATGCGCACCGTTTTCCCGCCAAGTTATAATTTTCCCGCTAGGCTCTCGCGGTTTTGGGGTTATTTACGATTTTAACCCTTGGGTGAATATACAGTTCTTTTATATTTATTTATGGGTAAATTTAAGAAAAATACCCGAAATTTAAGAGTTTAGCGATTCAAAACATAAAATTTGGATTCTGTAAAATAATATTATAAAATTAAGAATTTTAGAAAATTAATAACCTAGAATTGGCTTTTAGACCAATTTTCATAACAAAAAGACAATAACATTCTCTTATTAGTTTTTATTATTCTTATTGATTTTGGGCATATTATTATATTTTACGGATTAGAGTAATTCAAAAAGTTAACTTATAGTATTAATTATCAAAAATTTTAAATCTCATGATATTATTTTATAGAGTCTAAATTTCAATGTTTAAATTATAGTTTACTATAAGTTATCTTATGATAAACTGTAAAAAAAAATATTCTAAAATTTAATTGTTCTTTAATTTCTTTTTAAACACTGTATTTTCGTTTCTAGTATCTAAAGTAGTGTCTTTGATTTGTAAATTATCATAAATGACCTACTGAACACAAAACTATTAGACAAATCTCATTGTACCATTTTAGTCCTTAAATAATTAAAAATATGTTACATAATCCTTATACACTTATAATTCAGTATTGGTCAACTTGGAAAAAAGTTTAATTTTCATCCATTTCTATTAAATTTTAATGAAAATGGTTATATAAAAAAAAAATACTCAAATGAACAATTTTGTTAATTTAAAATGAGTAATTTTAAAGTTTAGGTGCACACTCAATCAAACTTGTTTGAAACCTACTCTATTTTGTTATATTGCATGCCAAATTCTACGGATTTAGATGAGTTTAAGTGTTAAAAAAAATCTCTCAGCCAGACAAGGCTAGCGAATTATCCAATCACTTTGTGGTCAAATTTTGAAGTCAAAATATTTTAGGTGCTCATTAGGGGTAATAATAGTGATACTCGTTGCATTTGGCAAACTTTACTTTGGAAACACAATGATTTTAACTTTTTATCTATTGGTGTAAGATGGCAAAAAACATTGTTTGACGATGAATTAAAATCTCACGCTTAGTAAGTTTCACTTTGTTACTCCTTTACGAATAATGCTAAATATTTCACTTTGTTTTCTATTATCTTTTTCCGCCTCATGTTTTATTATTTATTTAGCATGTTGACTATATTAAAAAAAAAATACAATGGAATACATACGTCAATCAATGAGACAAGAAACGGAAAAAAAAAAAAAAAAGAGTAAAAAAGAGAGTGGTATACCATTCCTCCTCCTCGTAATGTTGTGAGCCAAATTTATGGTGGAAAGTTGTTTTGTTTTTGTTTGTTAGTTGTTTTTATATATAAACAATTCAATGCTATCGAACCTGCTTGGAACTATGAGATAAGGGATCAATAGAAGGATTGATGCTTTGATTTGGACAATAGTTCGCCGAAGATGACATCTAACGGTGTAGGAGAAGACATGTTAGTAAGAAGTCATTACAAGTAGTAGGCAGTTAACTGTCCCAAGCATGCAAGTATGCCTGTTTAATTATGTGTGATTTAATTCTTCGAGTTTTCATAACAAATAGCCCTTTTTAAGAAACAAACACTTTTTTAATATATAAAAAAAAAAAAAAAAAGATACAACCACTTTTCTCATCTAGTTGCTAAACGGCCTTTTTTAAAAAAATTTATTTTCTAGCTAAATGGCCATTTATCAGGCCATCAGTATAAGTTTTTGTATTGTACTATTTAGACTAAGTTTATTTGATATACTATAGACTAAAAATGATATATTGACCATTTTGCTACTACAATTTAATTAACCACTTTGCTGCTAAAACAAACACACTGGGTCATTTTTAATATTGTGTTTGAAATTGACATTTACTATTGAGAGGCCCAAAATTTGCCATTTTGCTCAAAGCTCCTTTTGTTTTAATAATAAAACGGGGCAACCAAAGTATTACATACCTCTCGTGGGTATTATCGTAAGAGTCTCCTAGACGCTGACAAAAATATTCGCTAAAGGCCACACGCGAGGAGTCCTGACTATCGGGAGATAACCGCGTCAACTTAGCCTCATCGAATGTGGCTAGGTGCAGGATACACGTGATAAAAATTAGGTATTGCAAGGTATTTTTAGAAAAAACAAATTAGAAAAATACGGTGGTTCTGTTTTTTCAGTTTTAGTATGGTTTTTACTAGAAAAAAATATCATTTTTTAAAAAATATCACTTTTTAAAATAGTAAATGGTTGCCATAACAAATTTTTTATTATTGGTAACTATTGACCAAATATATTTATAACGGGTAACTAATAATCGTAATTAGATTTTATAAACTACTAATTAGTAATTATTTTAAAAATAGCATTTTTCTAAAACGTTTTTAAAAAATGTTATTTTTTGATAAAAAGGGTTTGTAAAAAGGAAAAAAAAACTGACCTTTGCAATTTTATATATATTTTTTGTTTATAGATAGAAGTGTTAGAAACCTACATGGGGCTGTGGTCTTAGGTATTCTACATCAAGTCATGGGCTAACAAAAAGCAAACTTTGACATTTAAGGCCCCCAACAGGACCACCTATCACTTGAATCCGTAACTATAAACCCATTTATGTTCACGGTAAACTTTACCGCTAGGTCAACTCACTCGGTTTACGGTAGATATTTGTACTATTATACAAAATGTCAATAGTAAAGTCATAGCTTCTCTTTCTAGTAAGATGGTCGGCTCCCTCCAAGGATGACATGGGTGAAAGCTGGAATTATCCTCAATTTGCTTCAGTTAAATATTTTTTTATTAGAGTCAGATATATTGACAATAGTACAAACTCGTAACAATAATATTGTCTACCTATTATTATATGCATTTAGTGTGTTAACATTTTTTTGCTGGTATTTTAGTTTAACCATATGAACCATGAAGTATATGAAACGGCGTATATCTTAGCTATGTTCGTTTAAATAATTGAGGTGAGTTATTTTCAATTGGAAAATCTACTCTTCCAAAAGACTTTGTTATTATAAAGTAGATAACTAATTTATAATCCTAAGACAAATAATCACTGTTCAATCACATTTACCTCTTTTTTTTTTATTTCTTCACACCAATATATTTGGATATGCTGCATAGGATTTATCGATGTTTTGTTGTACGCATTGCTCTGTGTGGATAGGATCCTATTATTGGCTTCGTTATTTAATGTTGTTTAATGGTCTTGCAACATGCTCACTATTTGGGAAGTGGTCTCTAACTCATGATTTTTGTTCTACTGTTTTGTTCGGTTTGTGTGTGTTGTTGTTTGCCTATTCGTTTGAATGAGATCTCATTTATCAAAAGGTGCTATTGAGGCAAAGTTTATAAGACAATACTCGTGCAATCAAAACTAGAGATAAAACAATCATTTTATGATCGGATTGATATGGTTATGAGATGACGTAATAATAGTTTTACACATAAATGATATGATTAATGCACGTATACCATTATACACACAAGTAATATGATTAATGCGCATATATCATTATACTCATCTATTTAGTTAAAAAAAATTGCCAAAATAATTCAAGATATGTATTATTAACATTTGTTATTGAAGTGTATCACTTTTTTACTCCCCATTAAATGTGTAATTTATGTGTACATTGGCACATAATTTAATATTAGGTTAAACTTCAAATTTAGTGAGTGACACATTTATAATTTGTGTTACATATATGCACCAAAAAAATCAAAATATAAAATGTGTCAATCAAATATATTCATTCCTTGTCATTTTGACTTTAAAAAAAAATTAAAAATCACTAAACAAGGCACGTAATCAAACTGGTTAATGATTTATCATTATCAGGTTTTTGCTTAGAATGGTGACTGAAGTGCTGGATGGTTATGAGCCAACCATTTCGCTAGTTGCCCACTTTGCGTTTTGGACCGAAATTCATCCAAAAAGCGAAATATATAGTAAAATAAAATATAAATATAAACATAAAGAAGCTTGTCCACTTGTAAAGTTTATTTTATTTATTTATTTTTTTAAAATAATCATTATTTTTTACAAATTTAAAAAAAAAATAACACACGTAAACTTCTAATCTTCTAAACTTACACACACCTTCCTTAAATTTTAGAATTAACCACATGCCAAGTTTATTTTTATTTATTTCTTGTGCGGCTCTCCATTTTCCGTTACTGGAAAATAAAAATTTTATTTATTATTATTATTTTTTTCCATAAAACTAATTTTTATAAAAGGATTGAAGTTCCAGTTCCAACGACTTCTCTTCCTCTTTGGTCTCCAGACCTGTACGGCGCACCATCCACACTCTCTTCCTCTTTCTCCAATTTCTTCTTCTTGTTCTTCTCATCTAGGGTTTCACTTCCAGAAAAAAGCCCCCAAAAGAAGACAGAGTAGAATAAAGGAAGAAAGCCATGGACTTGGTAATGGTCTGTGTAAATTGCAGATACACAACTCCATTTCCCGTTAATCAATTCAAATCAAGGGTTGGGACGGTCTCAAGCCACCAATATGTGAGCTTGAAAGCTCCATCTTCTTTCTATTCGGTCCTCAAAACCAGAAGAAGAAGAAGAAGAAGAAGAAGAAAATGCTCCCCGCGGATTTCAAACTTCGCGGCTTCTACTAATGGAGCTATAACGAGGGCATCTGCCGGCGGAGAGTTGCTGTTGGGCAAGTCGAGCGCCGCCATGGAGCAGCTCGACATCGAGCGTGGCGTTTGTATACCATTTCGCAAGTACACCCCCGAGACAGTATGACAAACCCCACTTCTAATTTGTTTATATTTATTATTATTATTGTTGTTGGTATTTTTTGACATTAAATTAAGACACTGGGAATCGGTCCACTATAGGAATTTATATATATATATATATATTGTTGATGGATGTTTTATCAACAATAAATTTAGAAACAATTTAGAGACGTGGTCCGTGCTAATTGAGATAATAATTAAAGCAAATAAAGAAGCAAATAAAGAGAGAGGATTTTATAGTGGTTCAGCTCCGAAATAGATGAGCCTACGTCCACTGTTTTTTCACTATTTTACGAAGAATTATATGCATTCAAGGTTACAATGTCTCGCCTTGAAATTGGAAAAACTGAAAAGCAATTGAAATACTCAAAACTTGATCATCTTCGGAACATTGAGTCCATAGGTAAAGATAATCTTATGTCCCTAGGATACTAATTGTATAAACGGGTAACTATACAATCGGGTAATGTAAACTAAGTAACAACATAATTGGATAGTCACTCAAAACGGATAACTAATTGATCATAAATAGGAGACTTCTATTTCCCTTTCCTTGTCGGTTTCCTATTTGACATACCATATACTTGTTTCCCTTTTCTTTCGGAAGAGGTTACCCACCACCTATACAGAAAGAGACGCACATACTTATGCAAAAAGAGACTACACGGAGAAGGTCGCAGATAACCTATGGAAGAGATCGCACATAATCATCACGGAGGAGGTCGCATATAACCTGTAGAAGAGGTCGCATATAACCATCACGGAAGAGGTCGAACTTAACCCTTATGCGACCTTAGGATTTTAGACCGCACAACATATATATATATATAAATGTATATATTTATGTTTATGGAAACTAAGCTAGTATCTGTTTGACTTAAATCTAACGGTTACAAAACTAAATGCCATCATTTAATTCACACTAGAATTCGTTTAAAGGTATTTAACTGTAACCATTAGATTTCGGTATGGGTTACTGTATCGATGAGAAATAAAAAGATATCTACTATACTTGTATCCTATATTTATAAATTTCAGATTTGCGGTTATGGTTTTCGTGTAGTGGAACTTGAGTTGTTACATTGGACCTCATTAAGGCACTGGATTGTTTGTGAACACGATGATTATTCTACATATGTTGTTTACTTTGTTGTGTGTTTGCATTTGAATTGGTTTGAAATTGTGATTGGTTATTGGGTTGCGTAAGGTATTAGAGCATAGATATGAAGAAGGAAAAGTTCAAAGCTTTATGTACTTTGTTTTCCTTCTACCAAATTTCATGATAATGTATTGTGGTGTCTAATCAGGTGAGAAATAAGGTGTTGGAGTCTAGAGGAGCTGTTTTATCATTAATTCTTCGAGGCGTGGAGATAGTTTGGAGTTTGGGTTTGTATTGGTCAAATTTGACGTACGATTTCTTGGTTGGAAGAGACGAAGAGGTTGTCCCGTATCGGGCTCGGCAGCTTAGGAATCTCCTGTGTGATTTGGGACCTTCTTTTATCAAAGCTGGTCAGGTGTGCATTTCGGTTGAATTCTTTTTGTTATTTGAGTTTCCTTTCATATCTCGAGTGCTAGCTTGAGTTAAGCATCTGAGACAACAATGGGTCAGGTCCTTGGTTTTGTGTTTCCTTATGTTTGGGTTTTCACCAAATTTTGTCAGGTTCTTGCAAATAGGCCTGATATTATCAGAGAAGATTATATGAATGAACTTTGCATTCTTCAGGATGATGTTCCTCCTTTCCCTAATCAGGTAACAACCCACTTGACCAAGAATACTTGGCTCTAGCTGTAGCACCATGTTTGTAATTGCACCTTTTATTATGCTGGTTTAAACGGAAGAACATTAAATATGGCCTTGGCAATTATTTAGGTTGCTTTCAACATAATAGAAGAGGAATTGGGTCAGCCCCTTGAAGCTTTATTCAGTAAAATTTCATCTCAGACAATAGCAGCAGCAAGTCTGGGTCAAGTTTATCGAGCTACATTACGTAGTTCTGGTCAGGATGTTGCTATTAAGGTAAGAAGCCTAGTGGCCTTCAAAGGAAAAACAATGTGATTTAAATATTGCTCTTGCCGAAAGAAAATTTAAAACCATTGATGACAACTTATTACAGGTGCAAAGGCCACAGATAGAGCCTATAATATATCGGGATCTTTTTCTTTTCCGTACTCTAGCTTCATTCTTGAATGGCATAAGTCTACAGAAACTGGGCTGCAATGCTGAGCTGATAGTTGATGAATTTGGTGAGAAGCTTCTGGAGGAACTTGATTATACTTTGGTACCTTTCAGATCTTACCTTTGATTTAGCATAAAAGTTGACTTACAGTACAGCCTGAATGGAATCACAATCAATTCTTGGTTAAAATTATCAACACCCGTATGCAATTGAATTCATAAGGATGCTTTGTGATATATGCCTTTCTTGTGCCCGGCTTCTTTTCTCTATCTCAGGAAGCTCGTAATTTAGAAGACTTTATTGAGAACTTCAAAAATGATCCTACTGTCAAAATCCCTCGGGTTTACAAACAGCTATCTGGTCGACGAGTTTTGGTAATGGAATGGATTGATGGAATTCGGTGCACTGATCCACAGGTACTTTTGTCAAGATGGACAAGGCTGTCCAGTATCCGGTATCCAGTTATATGTTATTATATATAGCAAATGCAAAACTGTCACCTTCTTTAACTATCATTCTCCGTGTGTTTCAGGCTATTAAAGAAGCTGGCATTGATCTAGATGGGTTTTTAACTGTTGGGGTGAGTGCTGCTTTGAGGCAATTACTAGAGTTTGGGCTATTTCATGGAGATCCACATCCTGGAAATATTTTTGCTATGCTTGATGGGCGTATTGCATATGTTGACTTTGGAAATGTCGCTGTGCTTAGTCAGGTAAACTACTCCACAGATATGCATTACAGATAGGCTGCTGGAAAGTAGATAAGAATTCTGTTAATCTGGACTTCAAATGTATTGTAGTTTTGTTCACCTTTTGGAACTTCATATTAGTCAACTTTCTTTCTTTCAGCAAAATAAACAGATTCTGATTGATGCTGTTGTTCATGCTGTAAACGAGGACTACGCTGAGATGGCAAATGACTTCACCAGGCTTGGGTTTTTGGCTCCTGGGACTGACGTTGCTCCTATTATTCCAGCTTTGGAAGCAATCTGGCAGAACTCTGCTGGAAAAGGACTCTCTGACTTTAATTTCCGAAGTGTTACAGGTAATTTGTGGCATCCCACAGTATTGACACATGTTCCTTTTTTTGCTCTATTTGTGAAGTCTGCATTCTTATTTTCTGGTACTCCTTTAAGTACCTTTTAATGTGCCTGTTACACATATTTCCATTTGGTTTTGGTGAGGACAGCAAATTCTTTCCAGTTGCTTTACATTTGCATTTTAGCAATATGCTTTAGAAGGAGCAGCTTGTTAAAATTTGAGTCATCTGTGATGCAGGGAAATTTAACCAATTAGTCTATAATTATCCCATCCGGATCCCAGAGAGGTTTTCTCTTGTTATCCGTTCTTTATTGACTCAAGAGGGCATCTGTTTCACTCTGAAACCAGACTTCAAGTTTCTCGAGGTAGATATATTGCTCCTTTTCCTTTATTCAGTGCTTAGGTAACATATCTTCTTCTGTTTATGGAATTAGTCATTTGAAATCTTCCATATGCCTTAAACTCTTATTATGCACTAAAATTTACATTTAAGGATCTAACATGATACCTTGTATATTTTTTTTAGCATTTTATGAGCTCCTCATGTTCGTAATTTAAAATTTGAATTTCTCAAAAAATAAATCTCTTAGCTTTGATGACATATACGTGCCATATCATGCTTTATTTACTGCATAAATATTAACAACGTTACTCAAATAGGTGGCTTATCCATATGTGGCAAAGCGTCTTCTAACAGATCCAAACCCTGCTCTAAGGGAACGCCTCATACAGGTCAGTTCAGAGTCATTCTGCCACATCTTGGTCGTATTTGAATTCTAAAACTTGAGGATGCTATTGCCCTTTGTGTATATATATATATATGTGTGTGTGTGTATATATATATATACATTTTTATTAACTGTATGTTCTTTATTTCTTTGTTTTTCTGGGTTTTATGTCCTTACTGTTTCAGTTGGCCGCCAACTACAGATAATTCCTCTCGTTCAGTGAAAAACAAAAAAGCAAACGAAAATCGTAATAGTAATTATGAAAAGAACTATAGATGGTTCTTGTGTTGTAAAGTCTTGGATGACAATCAATTACTTATCTCAGGTTCTATTTAAAGATGGCCTTTTCCAGTGGAAGCGGCTTGAGAACCTCATCGTTCTTGCAAAAGAAAATGTGGCCAAGATGAGCAGCAACCCTGCATTGCAAGTGAAGGGCATGTCTGTAACTTATCTCAACCTCCTTGCTAATTTTGGTATTATTCTACTACGGGAGTATAAGCAACCTATATTTTATTGGCCGTTTTCTGCAGGCAAACCTCAAGAGGCTTGAAAGTCGAAAGCAAATTGGACCTCACAGACACCATGAAAGACGGAGCTCGTCTATTCCTAATTGATGAAGGAATCCGTCGACAGCTTCTTCTAGCTTTAACTGAAGACTCAAAGCTTCACATTCAAGAGGTTTGCAAATCTAGAATTTTGTTCCTTGTCTCACTCTTTTAAGTAGTAATAGGGTGGCTGTAAATACTTTTATGAACTGTTGACTTTTCTACATGTCTTCTATAGCTTGTGGACGTGTACAGACTGATTCAAGATGATATAGACGTGCAATCGGTAGCTTTAGAAGTTGCAAGAGGTAAAAGCTTGGTTAATCCTTTTGGACATTCAAGGGACAGCGTATTTACTTAGTTCTTCTCTTCAAAATGTTCTAATTCTCTTCTTCTTGGGGCTTGCAGACTTCCCAACTGTCGTTCGAGATCTCATGCTTTCCTGGAGTGAATCAGTTTTGTCAGATAGATAGTTCAAGTGACTCGAGTAGCTGCGCCAAAAACAAGACCAAGTTATACTCTCACTATCAGTGCAAGAAAAGTTTTATCATACGACAACCAGTTTTCTCATTCATCGTCATAGAACGACAGCCTGGTGTTTTCAGCTGTAGAATATGTAGATATTCGGCAAAGTGTAAAGTTGACAACATTTGCTGCGTAATGCGTACAGACACCATTAATATATAGTTTAGCATGAGGATTTGATTAACTTGCAGCTAAAGAAAAATATTTGTTTGTTTTTTTTTTTTTTTTTTTTAAAACAAGCTCATGAAATAAAAATAAAGCATGTGTTAATAGCTTCAATGTAATGCTTATTACTATCTATTAATTTATTTACAAATATGTACAGATATGATTATCAAAATTGAAACCGTTTTATCCTTTTTTTTTTTTTTGTGCTTGATTTGGATTTGGATTGTGTTGTTTTTAAGAGTTTAGTTTATGATTTGGTATTGGCGTTTGAGTTTAGGTTTTTTAATGACTTAAAACCTATTTTGAAACCATACCCTCACAGGAATTTAATTCGGACAAAGTAAATACTAATTAGCAATCTAAAATAGCAAAAACTATTCAAAAGCGGGTAAAATTAAAAAAATAAAAACGAAAACAAGTAAATTAAAGGGGGAAAAAAAGGAAAGTACACATTTTAATCATCGTCGTTTATAGTCCAATACTCGAAAAATGTACGTGTGAGTTTGAAAGATGAATGGTTCAAATTTTAATAAAATATGTGTGAGTTTGAAAGATGAATAGTTCAAATTTTAATAAGATATGTGTGTTATTTTTTTTTTAAATTTAAAATAAGCAGCGTTCATTAAGTCTAATTTTAAAAAAGAAACAAAAAAAAAAATAAAAAAAATCATATACATTCTGAAATTTTAATAAAAACTATCTTTAAAAAGAAAGGAATGACATCTAAATAGTATAAAAGGGGGTTTGGCAATAATATCTCGTCATTCGCACCTAGTAGAGACCTGAACTGGAGATTAAAGCAGCACCAAAAATCAGAAGCATCTTCTTGCCTGCTCGCTCGCTCGCTTGTGGTAAATCTTAAATCTTAAATCTTAACCCTAATATTGGCTCTTTTTTTTTCCCCCTTTTCCAAACCTCATCTTCTTTTCAACGAAGCCCCACATTTTCCATTAGATTTTTTTTTGGGGGGTTTGTTTAGTGCGAGGTTGCATGGTTTTTCGTTTCAATTTTTTTTTTTTTTTTTCCAGAAAAGAAATTCATTGCATGATTTGATCGGTGCGAAGCTGTATAAGCAAGCGTATTTTTCTTTTTGGTTTATTATTGGGCACGGTAATTGTTTAAATTTTCGTTAAAGTACTGGATAGTTAAAGAGTAAAGTAATTATGCAAACCTAATTACTGCATATACATATGTATTATATATATAGGACTGATTTTAATTCATGGGTGTTTTGTTCAGGTTAATATACTTGTTGGAAAGACAGAGCCCTAGCTGTTTGGAACTCGTAATCAGAAGTCATGTTATGAATTTGGAAATTCATGGTCACTGTTTTGTAAAGTTAGGATCTAGATAATTTGATCAATTCCGTATCAGGGTCGCTTGAATTGTGCAAATGCTAGCTTATTAATTCGGTCTAAGCACCTTTTTTTTTTTTTTTTTTTTGGGTATGTAGTTCCTTGCTCTTTTTTTTGTTATTTGTGTGTTGGTAGTAAATCCAATTTGAGGTGATATGTGTGAGTTTTATGCATATCTAGAATACAGCATTGGAACCATGCCTCGCAAAGTAAATACCGGACTCGATTACTATGATGACTTTGAAGATTATGAATATGATTATGATTATGACGTAGAAGAGAATGGTTAGTAGCTTCATCTAAATTCAAGCTTTCTTCTTGTTATTCTTGTTTCTAATAGTGTATTATGTTGCATTACAAGCTCACTGATTCACTTTACTCGGCATTGTAATTTCTGTGTTCTGAAGTTATTTTCGCTCTTCGATTACATGTTTACTTGCTAGACTGCTGCCATCCTTATCTTTTGTGCTCTTCTTTCGTTATTTGGATTGCCAGCAAAACATGAGAAACTTGCTTCATCTGTAGCTCACAGTCATGTTTTGTAACTTTGTAATTTATGCTTGAGACCCTTTGATTAATTCTGGTTGCTGCATTTAACAAACTTAGACGGGCTCTTCAAGTTTGATTTTAAACCCTTGGAATGACTTCTCGACTGTTATACAAAGTATAACTGCACAACTTCTCTATCTTTATGGCTTAATATTTAGAGTATAGTTATAAAACTATGTGACCAGTATCTTTAATGTCTTTTGATATCTGTCAGTACTTGATATCCAGCTGAGAAATTGATCCACTTGTTGTTGGGGATCTCGGATCTCTTACCAATGACCATTTGAATTAACATGATCCAATCTGAAAGCACTGCATTCATAAAATTTTAATTGCCTTCTTCTAAACTTTGTTGTCTATTAACAATGTGGTGTCAGGATTATGGGGTGTGGTATGACATACATCTTAACCATAATCAAATGTGCTTTGAATTAACAGGTGAAGTTGTAGAGTCAGCACCACAAACTAAAAGGCCCGGGATTTGGAGTTGTTCAATTTGTACATACGATAATGACGAGAGTATGTCTGCATGTGATATTTGTGGGGTTCTTCGCACTCCTTTGCTTAACATCAGCAGTACCAAGAAAACAGGTAGATAATTTTATTATTCTAATGATTCAGTTTATGATTTTCTATCTTTGGGAAGTCCCCAGTGTATAATTTTCTTCATTTACTATTATAAGGATACTGTTGCTCTAGACTTGTCTCTGCCAAGGTTTTCAAGCAGTAAGCAGCCATTTCTGTCAGGCTAGGTTTTAAGATAGGCTTTATGTTGAGTCTCAATTAATTTTTAGGTCATCTTCTAAAGATACATCATCTGCTTTTGAACCCAAATTCGATGTTAGTGTCCTAATTGTATAGGTTTGATTTGAAATTCATTGTCCTTTCATAGAGTAGATCTCTTTCATGCAGTTGAAGGCATATGCAAAGATACTGAAGCATCCATAATGGCCAAGTCTCTTTTTGCATCACTGCCGCATCAGACAGCCAAAACTGCTGTATTTTTTCCACCGCAGAATGATGGTTTTGAGACTGACAAGGGCAATTACTTCCACAAGCTTGGGAATTTCCAAGGACATATTCATGAATTCCATAAGATCTTTAGTACTTGTAACCATCACCAGAGTAATATAGGTCTGCACCTTTTCTAAAGGATGATGTGGATTTGTAGGGTTAGATAGTTGTCTATGTAGCTGGGATCCTTATTGTCCAAGTAGTTTCTTTCTTTCACTAAAGATTCATGACAAATGTGATTGCTGCATATATTTGGAGTTCTAAATGTACTTTTACTGATCATGCAGCTCCTTTCAAGTTTGATAGTCCATCTCCAGATGATTTGGTTTCTAATGGATTACGTTCGTCCAAAATGGGGACCAAAGGTATCCTTCCTTTAACTAAAGTAAACATTTTTTTTCCAAATGTACATATTATCTGTCACAACAAGTTCAGTTTTATTTTAAATAGATATGTCAATTTGTTTATTTTTTTTGTTATTTCCACCTAAATGGACCACTATTCGGAATTTATTTACGTTTTTTTTTTGTATAGGTTCATTCAATGTAATTCAAATGATAATATTGTCAGTGAAGTGTTATATCTGTTGATAGTGCTGACCTTTGTGAAACATAAGTACATAACATAACAAGTTGTCCTTTGGTCATGCTTTATTACTTTTTCTGAGTTATATTTGTTCAGTTCATCTGGTAATGCGTACCTTGCAGCCTGTTCTTCATAAATTCTCCCTTCCTACGTTCATTCAGAATTACTTGATTAACGATGGAAAATAAACTAGTTGATTCTGGACTGAGAACGAACCTTTTGCGGAAATAATTTGCACCCTTAGCTTTGTATTATGTTTCCCTTTCAAGCTTTCAGCATCATTTAATGTTATTAATCATCCAGTTTCTTCAAAAACTTATTTTTTACTAACAAATTATTTCTTTATCAATCTATTTGGTTCGTGTTTTGAATTTAACTCAACTTTATTTTGATCTACATTTTATTTCCACCCAATTTTTATGATTTAAAGACTTCTAAAATTTCTTCAGCTTTCATTGAGGATAGAGGTGCTCTTAATGGACAATCGAATGCTGGAAAGTCAGATAGCTTGTCCACAATGAAGGATAAAAGGAATGAGTCAAAGAAAGGGGCAGTTAAAATACAAGGAAGTGCTGACAGTTCAGATGTCTTGTCTGATTCTTTTGTAAAAGGTAACCATGGTGGTGTGGAGGAGAGCAGTTACATAAAGAGTGTTACCATTAATGTAGAATTGGATGATAAAGGGAGAGATGGCTCATCTTCTTCGGACCCAAAAGGCAGACAAGATGACCTGGATGAGAACATTAATTCTTCAGAGAACAGCGGCAAATTACAAGGTCTCACCACTAATTTGAATAACATATCTTTGGATGCTAAATCTGGAAATCCTGATAATGTAAATGCTAGAAAAGCTCATACGCTCATGCATTATAAACCTGAAAAATGGATGCTTCCTGATCAAGCTGAAGATACACTGATTCAGTTGAATCTTGCCATTGTAAGTTAGCTATCTAGTTGTCTTTGTCTGACCCATGGAACCTGGCTGTTTTAGTTAGTTTATGTTGCAAAGCTATACGAGTGATTTCATGCAATATGCCCTTGTAGGTTGGTCATGTTGATTCTGGAAAATCAACTCTCTCTGGAAGACTGCTACACCTTTCAGGTCGGATATCTCAAAAACAAATGCACAAATATGAAAAAGAAGCCAAGTTACAGGTAACACACTGTTAATTTGCATGTCAGTGCTTTGAACCTTGTCATTTTATGACTTAATATGTGTCTGTAATTCAAGCAGGGCAAAGGGTCCTTTGCTTATGCTTGGGCCTTAGATGAGAGTGCTGAAGAAAGGGAAAGGGGAATAACTATGACAGTGGCTGTTGCTTTTTTTGATTCCAAAAGGTATCATGTTGTTGTGCTCGACTCCCCTGGCCACAAGGATTTTGTTCCAAACATGATCTCTGGAGCAACACAAGCTGATGCTGCAGTTCTTGTAATCGATGCTTCAATTGGTTCATTTGAAGCAGGTATGGACAGTATGAAGGGGCAGACAAGGGAGCATGCACAACTAGTCAGAAGTTTTGGAGTAGAACAAATTATAGTTGCTGTTAACAAAATGGATGTTGTAGGGTACTCCAAGGATCGGTTTGAGTTGATTAAGCAACAACTTGGGGTGTTTCTCCGTTCTTGTGGTTTTAAAGATTCTTCTGTATCTTGGATTCCATTGAGTGTGATGGAAAATCAAAATTTGGTTAAAGCTCCTTCTGATGCGCGCTTCTCTGCCTGGTTAGTATGTCTACTTGAAATCAATAAGCTCTTTTAGGAGCTTCGTCTTTGCTACTTGTGATAAATTTCGTATCATTTATAAACTAATCAAGTTTCAGCTGGTATAATTGTATTGAATCAAATCACATGGAAGTTAGATAAAGTTTAGAATTAAAGATTCAAACATTCTATGATGAACCTAGCACTTCAGCCCCTAGGATGTGTGGTGGCTAAGAACCACTGCCCCTTGTAGGTCATCCAGGCTTGAGTCGAGTCCCAGTCCTCATAGCCCTTCAGCAGCAGCAACAACAACACGATCAAAAGAAGGAGAATCTATACGACTATAACTTAGTTAAATGGATACTAACCATTTAAGAAATAGGAGCTTTTTCGGAAATTTGTTTTTGACTGAGAACATAGATAATAAAAATATGAAATTCTGTGTTTGATATGCAGGTATAAAGGACCTCACTTGTTGGATGCAATTGATTCCTTCCAACCTCCTTCAAGAGATTTCTCAAAGCCTCTGCTCATGCCTATATGTGATGTCATTAAATCGCCTTCCCTTGGGCAGGTGTCTGCCTGTGGTAAATTGGAAGCTGGAGCTCTTAGGAGTGGATTCAAGGTAACATTTAGCATAAAATCAACAAATTCAGCTGCTCATGTCCCGAAGAAAAAGTACATTGAATGATTTTTAACCTTCGAATTTATGGATTTGTTCTTTTAACAGTCCAATAAATAAAAACTAATATGTGGAATTTACATGATATGTTTTAGCTACGTGTCTGTGCCATAAGTTGGTTTATATTGGCGATTTAATGGATACTTCTCGTCATTTATGTTTCATTCTTCATCTAAGTTGAAGATTATGTTTGAGTTTACCAATATCGTCAGATACATCATATATGTGAATCTTCTTGCCATTTTGTCAATCTCTGATACTTTTTCTTATATGATGTGGTTGTTCTGTTTTTTTATATATTACAATGGGCATAAGATTTTATATGTTTTAACATACCGGGTACTTCGTGCAGCAGGAAATTTTTGTAACTTTGTATGAACCGTGGTTTAAGTATCTATTTTTATTTTTTATTTTTGCTGTTGGGCCTGATTGATTGCAGGACTAACTAAATGGTATAATGTGTTGAACTATATAGGTTCTAGTCATGCCTTCTGGAGATGTAGGGACAGTGCGGTCCTTGGAACGTGATTCTCAGGCTTGTTCAATTGCAAGAGCTGGAGACAATGTTGCAGTTAGTCTTCAAGGCATTGATGGAAGTAACGTCATGGCCGGTGGGGTGCTGTGTCATCCTGATTTCCCAGCTTCTGTCGCAAAACATTTGGAAGTGAAGGTTCTTGTTTTGGATGTTACAACTCCAATATTAGTTGGCTCTCAGGTGTGTATTATGTGCTCATCATAGTCATTTTTTGCTTACTTGCGATGTTCTTTTCTACTGGAGATTTATTTGTCCGTGGAATGAGCAGTTGGAATTTCACTTACACCATGTGAAGGAGGCGGCAAGAGTTGTGAAGATATTGTCATTACTGGACCCAAAGACTGGCAAGGTGGCAAAAAAGGCTCCTCGTTGTCTTACTGCAAAACAGAGTGCCGTTGTCGAGGTGATTTCAAGATCAAATAGTTGCACCTGTTTGAAATTCATTAATGTTACCGTTTGGTGTCTGGTGTTGCAGCAGTAACAGTTGTTTCTAACGTTTCTTTGTTTGTCCAAATTCAGGTGCTTTTGCATGGACCAGTTTGTGTAGAAGAGTTCTCGAGTTGTAGAGCTCTTGGAAGGGTGTTTCTAAGAGCACTAGGAAGAACTATAGCCGTCGGCATTGTAACAAGAATTATTGAGTAGAGTAGTTTTTCTTGACGTTCCTCCATTTTTGAAGTATTTACTTGGCATACTATTAATCTGTCCATCTGTTGTACCTCATTGTCTTCTCCATTTGCTTTTGTGCTGGAGCCGGCCGATTATGAAATGGTGCTCAGAACTATTCGGCAGCTATGCTGTATAGTATGTATTCATACTGAAAGCCCCTCACTCACGGGGTTTAAGGGCTGTATCCCAATTTTGTGTTGTCGTTTGGAATTAGTTACCGTTGTTTAACAGCCCTATCTAGTAAATGCAAGAGCCGTGTTGTTTCAATTATACGTCAATGGATTTGGAGATATTACAATATATGGCACGCCAAGTGTCGACTTCTCCTGATAGCTCAAAAAAAAGACACTCCAGCGAGACCTTTAAAATGAGAAATTAGGGCAAATATGCATGATAACATGGGAAATTTGAGGTATGTGCTCTCAAAAAAAAAACATTTGAAATATATGCATATCGATGAAATTACCCTTAAAAAAATAAGCGTATGGACGAAATGAACTAAATTTTGGTTAAATATGCGTGTATAATAAATTCGTTCAAATCTTAAAATTTGTCAAAATGCAAGAGCCGTGTTGTTTCAATTATACGCCAACGGATTTGGAGATATTACAATATGGCACGCTAAGTGCCGACTTCTCCCGATAGCTCAAGAAAAAAAAAAAAAAAAGGGCGTTCCAGCGAGACATTTAAAATTTGGCTTTTGCATCATTGCATGGATTATGTCGGGGGCCTCCTATCCTTTTTACAGTTATATAATATAAATATATACATATATGTAGTAATCTAATAGATATTTTTTTATCTATTAATTTTATTTGTTTTGTTCAATTAAAATTTATCACGAACGTTTTTTTATAATAAAAATAAAAAAAATTTAAATAATATGTTTTTATTATTATTATTATTTATTTTTCTAAGTACTCGAATTATGATAATCATCCTAAAAAAACAAATAGCATAGAATGGTAAAAAAAAAAAAAAAAATCTTCCAATAGAAGGCCGCACTAGCTTTTGCTTACAAGTTATTATGTTGTAATAAAAATTGTTAAAAGGGTCCTATGATTTTTTTTTTTTTTGATAATCAGGGTCCCATGAAAATTATGCATATATAACATGGCAAGTACCCTACTGCATCTTCCATAGTGATGGAATGATACATCGGACCACAAGAATAAAATAAAATTTCTGTTTATCTCTTTTCTAATGTGCAATGTCAATATCTAGAGTGAACTAAAATTCAAACTTTTGGGAGTTAGTGTTATGATGTTTAATATTCTTGTGGGTATATAATTTTCCGTACGTACAGTGGCAACTCAGGATTGTTTTTTAGGGGACATAACATAAAAAGTTTGTACAAAATTAAAACACAAAAAATACAAGTTAGATGGGAGAATAGAGATTTAAATGTTAAAAAATAAAGATTTGAGACCTAAATGCCAAAAACACTAAAATTTGAGGACTTTTGCTGCTAATTACCCAAATATTTATGTATTTATTTTTCATTTTTAAACCTATTGTGATATAATACTATGTATTACTAGTTGTTGATAATAAATTCTTAGAAACGAACGAGTTTTGATAGAAGTTAGGAAAGAAAAAAATAAAGAAAATAAAAAAAATATATATATATAGAAATAGATATATGGTATTTATTAAGGATTAGAGTTGTAAGTAATTATAATTTAATTTTGATTGAAATAGATAAATAAAATAATTTACAAAAATATCATGAATTAATTTATATATCATTTAAAAGGAATTTTTATTCCTAAAATCACGTATATATATTAGTTATTAAAGACATAAATAACTAAAATTAAATTTTTGGATGAAGTAAAATATGAAAATAAAATAATTTATAGAAGAAAGAATTTTAATATAAAATATATACCATTAAATAAATATATGTAGTATATATATAGAAATAATTTTTCAAAAATCCATTGGCATATGCCCCTTGCCTTAGTGTAGGTCCGCTACAGCATGCGTACGTGTATATATATATATATATATATATATATATATATATATATATATATTTATATGTATATTATATATACACATTCGACCGACGTTTTCCAATAAATGTACAAAATTAGATCCCTTGAGCTGCGCGGTGATCCTCCTCCATTTTTTATTTTTCGGTCTTTTTCCTTTCACCAATTTCTCCGGGAAATTATGTAAAGAATTAGATCATTCAAATATTGTTTTACAGTCCGAAGGTCTCTTTTATCTAGTAGTAGTATTAACAACTTTCTTGGCATGGGTGATGGTAAATACTATGTAACAAGTTACCAGCCAATTATTAGCAATTATCACTAATTTTATAACGGAGAAATTGGGCTTGTCTTAATCTAAGGTGATGGGTTGGCTATCAATTTTGGGGGCATTGAAAAAGTCATAGCTATGTGAACACTGAATTCTGATTCTGCTGATTCAAAAAAGAAAAAGAAAAACGAAAAGAAAATATGATTCGTGGAATCTCAAATTACATGTCATTGTGTATTTGTATAACGATATGACTTTTATATAAAAAGCTTATAATATATTACTAGAAGGTGAAATACACCAAGAAAAAGAAAGAACAAAAACTTCAGGTCTTTAACTTTTTATAAACTCATGCAAAGTATAAATCCGCGAGTTTGGACGTCATGTCTAATTTAGTCAAATCATTTGCCTTTTTTTATTAGTTGATTTTCTTTAGAAGGTACAAGCGGTGTAATTTTATTAGTTGATTTTCTTTAGAATGGGTTAAATATAAAATGTAGTAAGATGATGTATAAAACATGATAAAATGTTGTATTATATAAAGAGTTTTATAAAATATTTACTGTATTATTTATAGTAGATAATGATTTTTTACAATAGCATAATATTTGTCTATAATATAGTACAATATCGTTTAGAATGTTACAAACTTTTTTTATATTGATATAGATTAATGATTGATTTTATGTTTTTTGCTTTCCTTTCTTCTTTTGCTCTTCCTCCTCGCTATGACAAAGAAAAGTTAGAAGAAAAATTAGAATAAAAAATAAAAGAAATTTTATGGTTTTTTTTTTTTCTAATTAAGAGGTATTTATGCTTGAATTTAATTAGATTTATTACCTCGTTAATTTTCTTTTTCTTGATGTTTCTATTGACACTGATTCTGACCTAAAATGGAAAAAGAGTTATATTATTAATTATATAATGGATTATATGCTATATTTTATTAATTTAAGTATAAATTAGTAGTATTTTTTTACCTTTAATTTCTTTTTGGATCGAGTGTTATCGGGTCCAATGGTATGGTCGATATTGTTTTTGTTTCTGGGATAGCTGGCAGTGCTAGAAGTGATAATGTTGTTGTCTCATCATCATCATCAAATATTTTTGACACGATTGTGTCAATTAGAATTCCTCTTGTTCTGAAATAAAAATATTTTTATTTGTCCACATAATTATTCGATCATTAGTGGCAATGTTGCTCGATCAGTGTAACCTTCTTATATTGTTAATATTGTACTTGGCTTTTTGATTAGGAGTTGAGCTGCTTTTCCAATATTGTTATATTTGTAAATCCTATTTCGTCTCAGATTTTGGTATTTAATTTATACCTATTGAAATTTCAAAATGAGAAAAGAATTTAGTATTTAAAAAGACATAAATATTTTAATGAATGATTGGTGATAGTAAATATTAATTTTTTTTATGAATGAATTAATTAAGAGAATATTATTATAGATTAGTTGATTGTATTTTATACTATGGAACGAGAGTTGATGTGAGATGGCCATGTATGTCGCACCACCATCCGTTTCCTGTTTCGTGGACTTATCTGAAACATTGATGGCAACAATTGTAATACCAAACTTGTTGTGTTTCGAATTTAAATATTGTTGCTTTTGCTTTAAATTTGTTCTCTGAAAGTAAGAGAAATTTGATATCAATATAAGTTATAGTATTGAATAATATTTTTATTGATTTTAATATAGTTTTACTTACTAGTTGAGTTAAGGGATCTAACTCATTTAATTCTACAATTGTTTTTTTTGTTTTGTAATTTCTGTTGTTCTGGCGGTGGTGTTTCTTTTGAAATAGGAGCTGGGAGGAATTCAATATGTTGTGTTGTGTATTCGAATCTAAATTGTAGATTTATGAAAAACAAAAAAATAATAACATTTAATAAAGATAAATAAAATATCTTTTTTTATTTTATAATTTAACAAAGTGTAAAGAGTTGTTATTACCTTGTTTTTAATACGATAGTCTTTGATATATCTATATTCATATAATATATTGGTGCTTTTATACTTGCATCATATATATTCCCTGTTTAACATAGTTATTTATATTAGTTTATATGTGGATAGAGTATATTTCTATTTTTATTTACGGATATAAAGTATGTTATTAGTTACCTAGATATTATTTTATCGTGATGAATGTAAAAATAATTATAATTGTTCGTCTACAGATTGTACAATATCTATATTAATTTTTTTTGCTATTTCTTTCTATAAAATAATTTGTAGTCTTTCACTCCTGTAATTAAAATAAAATGATATTAAAGTATGATTAAAGTTAAGCATAAATTTTTTTGGTTTATAATATATGAATTTAAGTAATAATTGAATTAATTACCTGATATTTTGTACCACTAATGTCTGTCTTGGTGTCAATTTTTCTTTGATATTTGTTTGCTCTAAATCTTGTATTTCTATTAACATTCCTATGATATCTGATATAAAAGAGAGAAAAATTAATATAAGAGAAGTTAAATGTTTTTTTGGTAAATATTAATAGGAGAAAAATAGTATAATTAATGTACTTGATAAGATATCATGAATATCTGTTTTTGAGGGTAGTTGATCAAAATTAGTGAAATAAAACTTGTGCATCAGAATATTTACTGTTGAACTTGTTGTTGGAGCGAATAATGTTACTCTGACAAATTGTAACATTGCGGCATGTGGAACAATCTTGTATTTTGATTTATTTAGTATTACATTAAAATTGATGATTCTGTATACTTCTCTTTCAGTTATTTGTTACAAGACGTGATCTGCATCTTGAGCCTTATTCGTTCCATGAATTGTTTCATGCAGTATTTTATTAAAATGTAGGTTAGTGTTATATAAGATTTTATAAGATTAATTATTGAAATATATATATATATATATATATATATATATATTAGATTATTAGGAAGTATGATATAAGGTAATTTTTATTTTTTTGTTACCTCGTGATCAACCAGAACACAATTAAGACTGATTAAACGTTCGGTTGTGTAGTCATTATTTTGTCAAAGTCTGTTGATGCGGGCTTCAATTGCTCTATAAATTTCGTTCGGTTTAAGACTTCGTATTGGTATTGCCATTTCTTTTTTGTTTTTTCAACTGCAAAGTACAAAAATTTAATGAAATGAAAATTATATTAAGAATGTTTAAATATTTTATATACACCAAGTAAATAGATATATAAATAAATTAATATAAAATTGATATTTTAATGATTTTTAATTAATAATATAATTTGGAACCTTACATAATATTGTGTAAAACTTCTTTATAAACCATATTTTTCACATAAGTGGGATATTTATTGATTGATTCGTTTATTAATATATATAATTCTTTAGGATTTGTTACTCGTGATAAAGCTACATATAGTTGACCATGTGCAAATATTTCATTTTCTAAAAAAATACATACTTTATTTAATAATTGTCCTTCTCTTTTATTTATTGTTATTGCATAACTAGTTTTTATAGGAAATTATTGCCTTTTTAGGGTCAATAGCCATTTTAATTCATTTATAGTCATTTTTAATCTTGGAATATATATATTTTAATTTTTATTATTTAAATTTATGATTTGGCCTTCTATAATTCTATTTTTTTAGTTGTATAATTATAAGTCTTATTCTGTTACATAATCATATTAATTGATTTAGATTTCGTAATAACATTATTGGGGTTCCAGCTTTAAGAATTAGTTTATGTGGTGGTATACCATTAAAATTTAAAGTATGCAAAAATTCTTAGGGATATAATAGATTAAATCCGTCAATGTTTTCAATTGAAGCTATTATTATATTGTAGCTATAATAAATCTTTGATTTGATCAGTATTAAAGATAATAAATATTTCATCTACTATTTTATTTTTTAGTGTTATTATTGCTCTGTATCGTCTATAGTCAATACTATGATATTTTTTTTTTCAAAATCTTCAGATACTAATTTCGAAATTTTTTGAATTGGATTTGATTCATATTGTATTATATATTTTTCAGGTATTTTAATCCATATTATATCTTTGTTTTCTAGATCCTTTATTCCTTCTGCAATACCTTCCAATATTAAATATCTATTATGAGAATTCTAAAATTTCTTTTTTTTTTCTTGTTCAGTGGTATTTGAATTTTTTAATTGCATATTTTCTGTTAATGATAAGAACTCAAAATATGGCCATAAGTAAAAGTTATTTATACTTGCATTTATTATGTCTATTTTTTATTTCGTTAGGTATAACAGGTAAAATTTGTCAGAAATCACCGCCTAATATAATTGTCATTCCACCAAAGGGTTGATCAAAATTATTAGTTAAATCTTGTAGTGTTTTGTCTAGAGCTTCGAAACAATGTTTATTATTCATTGGTGCTTAATCCCATAATATTAACGATGTTTTTTCAATTAATTTTGCTAATTGGGTTCTTTTTTTAATGTAGCGGGTGGAAAATTTGTCAGTTGATAATGGTATTCAGAATCTTGAATGTGTAGTTCTGTCTTTGGGTAATAATAATAAGGCTATTCCTGATGATACAACTGCTAAAATAATTCCATTATTTGATCTAATTTTTGTGATAATAGTGTTCCATAAATAAGTTTTTTCAATGCCTCCATGTATATAAATAAAAAATAATTTTTTTATTATTCAATGAGTCTATAATTTCTTTATAAATATAGCATTGTTCATTATTCAATTTTTTTTTCTAAAATATTATTTTGCTCTTTTAATTTATTAATGTCGTAGTCTAATTCTTCTTGCAAAACTTTACTATTTAAATCATCAATTAATGGTAAATTAAAATTGGTTAAAGTTGAAGAATTTAAATTTAATTGTTTTTCTAATTCATTTAATACATAATTGTAATAATTTGTTTTCTAGAATTTTGAAGTAATGTTGTAGTATTATTTACATTACAAAATAATAAGATTATGACAAATAGAAATAATAAGATTATGACAAATAGTTGTCGTAATTGATATGATGTTGACTAAAATGAGGCTTCTAATATGGATTCATTCCATTCTCTATCATCTCCTAATAAACCTAATGCATTGCATGCTACTTGATTTGTTGAGTATGTTATACCATTAATTGTTTGTATTGATTCAAAACTTGTTACACCTTTTTGATGATTTAATAATAGTTTTAGATAATATAGTTCTCCTGAACGTGGGTGGATATAAAAAGTTCTACCAATTGAGTATCCTGATTTTCTACGTATCCAAATTTTATCTTTGTTATTCCAAACCCATTTATTAGGGAATTCTATATATGAAAGTTGTCTAGCTTCTGTACTGAGTTTATTGATTTCTATCTACTCTGCTAAAGTAGTTTTTTGAATTCTTGGTTGTCTAATTATATTATCAAGACGTTGATTGGAGTGGAATGTTATATTTTGCATATGTGATAAATGAACTATTAATCTTTGTACTGCTGGATTTCTATGATGTATAAAATATTTATATAATCTCTACGTAACTTCATATAGTACTATATAATGACAATTAATATAGTTTTTTTTTATCGCATCAGCTTCTTTATAAATAGTTTGGTCAGGCTGTTCTACATAGTAAAATATATATTAAAAGAAAGGGGGAGAATGTTAGTTTTAATTAGAATTAAAAAACATTATTATTATTATTATTATTTCTATATTTTGTTTTGCAAAATAAAATAATATAGTCTAACCTGCGATGATTGTTCCAAAGATTTTATCTGTTTTAATAGTCGATAAAATTTGATTTAGTTTCATTTTAAAAATTCTTAAATTTATATTTGGTCTATCTTCAGGTTTTGGACTATGGAATTTATTTAAGGTGCGTGTAATTTTTGGTCATTTTGGATTACATGTAAATATAATAAATAAATCAGGATTTCTATATTATCTATATATTGTCATTGCATCTTGATAGTTTTGAATCATATATTTAGGACTTCCAATGTGGCTAGATGGGAGAATGATTCTTTTACTGATTACTCTAGAATTTGTGTCTCTTCTTGTAACAATGTTTTGGACGCCTTGGTAAATTTCAGATCTTAAATTATTTTGTTTTTTTAATATAATTAAGTCTATATTCTAAGCATATGTATTAACTACATATTGTTGAAAATGTCTCCCACTTTTAAATAAAATATTATTTACATGTTCACATTGTTGTAATTGGTAGCAATCAAATACTCTCATTGGTATTCTAATTGTTGATAGTTGTTTTGTTAATCTATTTATTATCTAGTTTAAATCAATTTTGTAACCATATTCTCTGTATAAAAACAAGAGTAGATATTGTATAGCCATATAAGATGAATATAGTTTTATAATTTTTTTTGTAAATTATTTGTTTTATCTTGGATTATAATATCTCTTCTATCTTTATATTCAACAATATCTCCAATAATTAAACTTCCTATATTATTTAAAGTAGGTAATTCATATTGATTATTATCTGTAGGTTGTCTTCCTATTAATCTTAATTTTATTAATGGAATTTTATCTTTATTGTATGTGTCTCTAATCATGCGAAATTTTTTTACTAATTTGTTATTTTTATTGAGTATTTTTATTAAATTTTCAATAATTAATCTTGTTAGTTCTTTTAATGTATTGTCAAATGAAAATATTGCTATTTGATTTTCAATCTCGTTATTTGTATCATATATATATATATATAGTTAGGAAAATTTTGGAGGGCTATTATTTGTAGGTGATAAAGATCGCATAAGATGATATAATTTATCACTAATTTTAAAATATATGGGCCATCAGAATTTTTTGTTCTATGTTCAATATTTACTCCGAATAATATAAATGCAAACATAGAATTAAAGATTCGAATATTTTTTTTTGATAATGTGTGCTTAAAGATCCTCTATAGTAATCAAGTAGTTGATCAAATACAGGAGAAGGTTTTTTTGGTAAGAGGAGTTTAATTTTTCCGTCTTTACAACATAAGTTATATTTTGGTCAATGAATCTTTTTTGTAGATTCATCAAATCAAAAAGATACGCCACAATGCTCATAAATATAGGAACAATCTCCAAGATCACAATATCTATTGATATTGCCTGCAATCCAATATCAAGTAGGAATGTAGAGTAAGTAAATATATAAAAGATTAAATTTATGATGATTAGAATGTTTTTTTTTTGATAGAGAGTAAAAAAATTACTCTGTGTACTAATATCAGTTGATATTAATGACTCAGCCGAGTTAGAGAATTTTCTCTAAGAGTTTGTGACACTTGATATTGAGATAATTCTGATCGACGAATATTTTCTAAAACAATATCAGAGTTCTCGTACTGATGATCTATCGTATTATCATAATTAGGTAGTGTGCTTTCACTTAGAAGACAGTGACAGCGATATTTACGTTGACACCTTGGTGGTGCAAAAGTTTTTGACATTATCTTATTATTTATTTGATTGAAAAAATGGGAAAAAATATGTTGTATCAATAATTATTAATTTAAGATTTTTGAAATAATGCAATAATATTATTTAGACATAGAAATAATTAGTTTTTTTCCTTCTAATTTTGATGCTAGCCTCCTCTTTTTTATCTTTCTTTAATCTTAATTATATGTTATATAATATCTATTATTTTAAGCGAATATATTTTTATACTATTAGATAATATGACATAAATACAGTTCGTGAAATAATAAAACAACAATAATCAAGTCCATGAAACAAAATTTTGATTCTATACAAAATTATAAGCTTTCAATCTAAGTAAATAAAATACGAAATCATACATATGGTAAATGAAAATAGATAATAAGAATCAAATTTCTTTAATAACTTTATAACAATATTATAATTTTCAATAATATCTAACTACAATATATTTTTCTTCTCTTTATAGCAAAGTCATCATCGTTATCACTTAAAAGAGCTAAATACTTTGTGATCAATCAGATATAAATAATTTTTTTATATCTATTATAATATATATATATAAAATAAATATAGATAAATAATATTGAAACCAACATATAAGTATATATAATATTTGGCTAAGACATATAATAATATCATCAATATATGGCAAATTTATAAGATAATTTATTTCAAGTATCTATCTAGCCACCTAAGAAATATTTTTTTTTCCCTTTGTTTGTATGGACAATATTTTTGGCAATTAAATAAAGACTTGAAGTATTATCAATATAAGGCTAAATTTGCCATATACATTATATCAATTAAGTTAAAAAGGTAAAGAACAAACATCATGGGAGTATGACTCAAAAGTGCCCAAAAGCTACCAAGTGGATAAAAAGCAAGGAAGAGAAAGGATTAATGAGGAATAGAGAGAAAGAAGGCAAAATTGTCAAAGAAATAGAAATATCTTTAGCATAATAGTTGAAAACCTAAATAAATAGCCTAAAACCTAAGCCAAAATAAGTAATAGATGACTATTCTCATAAGAGGAAGACCAGTTAAAGTTAAAAGACCAAATACTAATATTCAGCCAAAAATTAAAAAAATAATTTTACGGTAAAAAATTATAATCTTAGACACAGAAGACATAATTGCCTTAATCACAGATCTGAAGAAAAAGAAAGAAAGGGCGTAGAAGAACAAAGAATAGTGAAAGAGAAAGAGAAAGATTGAGAAGATAGAATTGAGAGAGACAATAATGGTAGAATACCCAATAGAACAACTAAGGACTAAAATCCAGTCGAATTCTCAAAAAATTCCACCTAAACTCATCAACTATAACACTCATCTAAGCCCATTGTCATCAAATGAACAATCCTAAAATGACCAAAAGAACTCAGTCCCCAAAACAACACTTGGGTCACACTGGAAGAACAAAAATATAAAACCACAATAAGATAAAAGATGGAAAAAAGAGAGACAAAATTTCTAAGAAGCCTAGTTACTATTGCAAGCATAATAAATCCAGGATAATTTAGTTGCGTTGATCACCATCTATGAACATTCCTAGTCTAGAAAAAATAAGGAAAAGATTCTTAACCTAAAATTATTTCTTACAACATTCAGAGACTAAAATTACAAAGCTCTACTTCAAGAAGGGATCAATAATGAAAGCCATTATTCATGACAATTTCCGGGCAGCATATATAGTGCTTAACATGATAAAGAAATAAATAGTGATCATCGTCAAATACATGAGAAATTTTAAAACAAAATTGAAAAAAGAATTCAAGGAGAGAAGAAAAAGAAAAAAAACAAAAACAAAAAGATAGAAATAAAATAAGAGCAAAAGATGATAACAAAAGTAGTTGAGGTGGAGTTAATAAGAAAAAAAATAAAATCAACTCACGCAGAAAGTGGAAATAAAAAGGATGAAGTAAAATAATTTCATAACAGAACGAAAGAAACAGATATATTAAATAAAAAGATATTGAGAGAAACACAATAATATTTTATAGCATCCAATCCTAAGAGGAAGAAAGAAAGAAATGGAATCAGTTTAGAGACAAAATGGAAATACAAAGAAGCAAATAAAACAACTTTATAACAGAACAAAAGAAAGAGACATACTAAATAAAGGAATATTAAAAGAGAGAAAATAACATTTTGCAACATCCAATGCAAAAAGAGCGAAATAAAGAACTCACCAAAGAAAACTCAAATTAAACATAGTATAGTAATTGACAATACAATAATAAATAGCTAAATGTAAATATAACAGAATTTAATAAAGCATTACAGCAACACATAATATCTAATGCTGCAATGAAAAACATAAATATAACAATCACATACCAGCAACACACAAATTAAGCATTAATTAGTGACAGAACAATGGACAAAAATTAACAAAAATAAGCAAAAATAAACAATGACATATAACAAAGCATAATAAATACTGATAATACCTGAAATACTTGTAGAGAAAGCCTTTAAAACCTATTTTCAGATAAGTATAGCTCATACACATAGTAAAGTAGAGTGTAGAAGAGCAATATATATGGCTAGTAGAGGGAATATTGAGTTTATAGTATCATAGATAAGAGGAAAGACAGAGAGAAGCAAAGTTTCAAGTGTATGGTAAAAACTAAGTAACAAAGAGAAATATATAGAAAGTACTAAACGAACACTTAATTAAACAAATAACAGTATTTTAGAAAAACACATGTAATAGTAGAAATATATTGAGAAAAAGAAAGAAAAAAAATAAAAATTTTGTTAAGTATGACAGGCTGACGTCAGTAGACAACAGAAATAGGATATTATCTCTCCGTAATTTCACTACATTTCCAAAAATATAATAAAACAAAAAATTTCCTCATTTCTATACTATTATCAATTTTTCTTTTTACTATTTATCTTTGTTTTTCTCCCTTTTTTCCCTATTTTTTCCCTAATTGAAATAACTTAAAAAAAAACAAGAGTATTAATTCACTTTACAGTAAAAAAATCTGAAATCTTAAATGTAAAGGGACAGATTATTAGAGATTGAAACGAAGATCATCATTAAGATGGAAAAAATCCAAGACAGATAAGAAAATATCAAGACAAAGTAAAAAATGAAGACACTTATGAGAATATTCTAGTTTTTCTTTTTGCTATTTGTCATTGTTTTTTCCTTAATCGGAATAACATAAAAAACAGAAAGTATATTAATGAAGTTTATAGTACAGAAATCTGAAATTGTAAATACAGAGAGACAGGTCATCACAGATTGAAACAGAGATCGTCATTAAGATGGAAAAAATGCAACACAGATAAGAAAATATCAAACAAAAGTAGAAACATGGAGAAACTTCTGATAATAATCTAGAAAACTAAATACATGGATACAAAATACCTACCAACCATTATATACATAGATATATACGTATATACCTGAATATATTTTTTTACACTTTATAATAGAGAATGAAACAATAAAAATACTACCGTATTTAAAAAATAAACACTTAAATAACCAACAACATAATAAAATGCATATACATAAAAGACTTTAGCGAAATAAATTCAAAAATAAAATCTATATATACGGATCCAATCCTAGAACAAACTGAAAAGAAAAATACAATAGACTAATTCTAAAAACTATCACGATCAAGTAATTCAAAGGCAAAATAGATAAAAAAAAACAAGAGCGATTATTACACATATGAACACATACAAAGATCTCATGAACAACAATTAGAGGAAAAAAAAAAGAGAATAAGACCAAGAGATGTCAAAACAATAATAAGTTAAAGGGAAAAAAATACCCGATTAAGAGGGAATAATAGGGTCGAACCCAGATCCCTGCAACCAAGTCGAAATGAACGAATAGAAGACCGGAAAATAAAAAGTCAAAAGGAAGAAAAAGGGGAAAAACGCAGATGATAGAACACAAAAAGAAGCCATCAGAAGGGTGAAAAAAACTAAAAATTTTTCATAAAGCATAAATAAAAAGAGTCATAACCTAAGAGACCATGAACCATATTAAAAATGCAAATAAAAGATCTGAAGAAAAAGAAAGAGGGATCAGAGAAGAACGAAGAGTATAGAGAGAGAGAGAGAAAGATCAAGAAGATAGAATTGGAAGAGGATAATGATAGAATATTCAGCAGAATAATCAAGGACCAAGAACCAACAAAAATCCCAAAAAATTCCACCTAAACCCATCGGCCATAACATGCACCCAAGGCCATTTTTGACAAATCAGTAATCTAAAAATGACCAAAATAACCCCATCTCCAAAACAAATCCCAGGTCATACTGAAAGGATAAAAACGTAAAATCACAATAACGTAAAAAGCGAAAAAAAAAATAACAAAATGTCCAAAAAAACTCGGTTACTGTACTAAGCACAGTAAATCCGGGACAACTTAGGTATATATAATAATAAGATTTTACAAATCTAAGTAAACAAAGAAATAGTGATGTCACGCATGTTATTTAAATCTTGTGTTCTTCTTTTATTTTAGGTATGAGAATAATCTTTACAATTTTTAATGAAAAAATAAGGAAAAATAATTTTTTAAGTTTCATGATTATCATACACCATTATAATTATGACTTGAAAGCCTTAACAATTCTTATAATCTTATCTCAAAGGAAGGGGGGCATTATATCAACAATTAACTAACAAAACAAAATATTAATTTTTATTCGTTAAGACATTATTATTTTTTCTTTATATCTAGCTTATTGTGGCTTCTAATTAGTGAAAACCTTTTTTTTTTTTTTTTTTAAAAAAAATTGCACGTCAGGCTGATCATTAATAATGTTTAAATTGCAAACATGGCATGGAGAATAAGTGTCTCCTGATTTCATAGGAAAGAATAAAAAAGATGAAAAATAAAAGAAAGTGGCTGACTAATTTAGTCACTTGGTTGGCATGCATTAAAGTACAAATTTTTTTCCCCCACAAATCATTATGTTTTTCATATAGCACTGGCCATAATTAATGTTTAGAACTATTTTCGGCAAAAGATGCAGAGGAGTGGAGAAACAGTCAAAGCAAATTAAAATTTGTACAATTTGGTAATAAATATTGTGAACGTAGACATATATTGAACAAATGGGGCCATTCCTGCATCATAGACACTAAAACCGCAATAATCGTTTTTTAATTGAGTCGAAACTAACATTTATGTCAAATCTTCTTAAAGTAAAATATAATCTTTTATCAGAAAAATATAAACATGAAATGTAAAAATATTAATGTCAGGGAATATAGCATTTCATGGAAAAAGATTAATGTCAAGGAATATTTTTTTTTAAGTGGAGCTTAACTAACAACCATCACTTCTATTCTTTAAGTTGATTAGCTAAAAAAAATAAAAGAAACAAATCCTTCGTTGATAATTCCAACATCTTCGCCTTACCATTTTATTATGACAAAAAAATGGAAAAAAAATGCAAAACTAGATTTAGTATTAAAGGAATGATTTATCCTAGAAAAAAATTCTTCTTATATAAAAAAGAATATAATCATCTTTTGTCTAATTTTGGTTTTGCAATTTATATCCAACTAATATCTAGTTTGGTATCTTAATTTATGTCTAATCATAAATCAATACTATTGTGTATAAAGTTGTAGAACTTTAAATGAAAATGATAAACAATTTTTTTTATTCAGGTGATAAAAATCGAAAATGATAAACGATTTTTTTTATTCAGGTGATAAAAATCATATAGTTTAAAACTGATAAAACAAGGGTCAAAATTGTTTTATCAATTTTAAACTATATGATTGTTTTATCAGTTTTAAACTATATGATTTTTATCACCTCAACAAAAAAATAATAAAAAGATTTTAAATAATATATTATTGTTTTTCTTTTGAAGTACACATATATTATCAATTTATTCATTAGACATATATTCTCCAATTGATACTCTCTATCCCAATCCCATGCTAAAATCAAATTAGCATTTTGACCACCAGACAAAAAAAAAAAAAAAACTCCACTAGCATGATAAATTAATATTTAAATCAGATAATATTTTTCTACAGCATAATAGTATTTGAAGCATAACCTAAATTTAGTATTATTTGATACTGTAATATTAGTTCAGACTTAATTGGATTGATAATTATGGTATAGAGTTCAATCTCACCCTCGGAAAAATAACACCTTTAGCACAACATTTTTGCAGCATTGAAGATGGTCCAATAAGCCAAGAGCAAACAAGCAAAGCCTTGTACGTACGTACCAAACAAAGATGTGAACGTGTTATAGAGGATGATTTTGTTCAGAAGCAAAAAAAAGAAAACAAAAAAAAAAAAAAAGGGTCAACGAAGAATGGGCATATTTGTCATTTCGGTTAAAGACTAATTTTATTTCTTTTGTTACATACTTTAAACATATTTTTAAATTTAATTTTTTTATTTTATTTTTGGGTGTTCTTCTCCTATTGGAAAAGAAGGAGCCGAAGAAAGATAAGGGGACCCGGGACCCTACCAACTCTTTGTGAGAGAAACTGACCTCTTCAGGGGCACACAATCAAGCAAAGACCATTATAACTTGCCCAACCAAGTTTTCTATTCGAAGATCCTACTAGTTGGGTTATTCAGTCTTCTGGGTTTTTATTTTTCAATACAAATATTTTTATTATAAGGTGAACCACTCTCTCTCTCTCTCTCTGCCTCTTCTAGTTTCTGAGTTTTTTTTTGTTTGATCCTGTAGTTATGAATTTCAGTTGATTTGCTAAATACCCATTTGTTGTTTTTCGTTTTTATGATGAGTCTTTTGTATTTTTGTTATATATTTGTTGTTTTATATGAATATGCTGATAAACCCATGCTTTTGAATTGATCAATTTCTCAGTTGTTGATTTTGATGATGCACTTTTGGTCAAAGTTCTTGTGTATCTTATTGTTTGTAAACGAATTTGATTTTTATTTTCTGTTTTGGATGTTATTAATCCATTTTAGTTATTACCCATGATTATGAATTGATGAACTTAATTTTTAGTGTCCATTTTGATGTCCTCCAGTGCACCTATATGTTGTTTTTGGGCTTTTTACTTCCAGTACACCGAATAACTATTCGTTTATGTTGATTTCAGACTGAAAATGATTGTTCTGAAGCAGGCAGAAAATACTAGATTGCGGGTCTTTTTTTATTTTTTAAGATTAATTTTAATTATCCATTTTAACCAAAATGTGAATATACGTCTGACATCATACTAGCTACCGAAAATAAGTCTGATAAAGCTGAAGAAATGACATTTCCTAGATGATGTTGTTTGCTTTTAGTTAATTGGTTCACCTGTGTCTAAACTCTTTATTGTATTTAGGGTATACTTTTTTTATTTAAAAAAAACAAAAAGAACTCCATTTAATTGAGGGTAAGGTTGTTTTAATTAGTTATTGACTCCCAGGATCTCAAAAAGCCTTTGTTGTAAAAATCGGTTGCATTTTTCACATCTTCTTCTTCAAGGAAGACCTGGATTTTGTTTTCTTTTTTTTTGGGACATTGGTTTTTTTTTTTTTTTTTTTTTTTTTTTTGTTTTTTGGGTGAAAGTTAGAACATAGATGCTAATCATGCTACTCACTATTTTCCCTCCATCCCGAACCCAATTCTAGATGCTGTGCTGGATTATTAGTTTCTTATAATGTAATGGATGGAGCTTAAATGGTTACTTATTGGACTTTTGTACTTCGGTTTCTGAATTCTTGAAATATTATTTCAAGGACAAAATAAGAGAGCTCTACTGTATGCCTTATTTCTAATATTTGTTCGCTTATCCTAGAATTATCTTTTAGTTGACATTATTATTATTTTTTTCCATATGCAGCTTTGTATGATAGCGTGCTACACTGAATCAAGGGCTTGCTGTATCTTTCTATGAGCTAATAAGATCGATTTTTTTTGTTGTTTTTGATCTATGTGCAACACACATGCCGTGTGCTTGTTCATTTTCTAGGAAATAGACCATTCATGGCTTTAAACCGTTATAGTGAGAGAGGGCTTCAACTGAACATATCTGACATGAATGAAGTTCAGCTGATTACCAATTGGGAAGATGTGATTTGCCCTATATGTTTGGATTTCCCTCACAATGGTGTACTTCTTCAGTGCTCATCTTATGAGAAAGGATGTCGTCCTTTTGTCTGTGACACAAACCACTTGCACTCAAATTGCTTGGATCGTTTTAAAAGTGCATATGGCATGTCACCTTCCTCCACATCTGACGCAATTAATGAAGTGAGCCCTGAGCCAACAGAATCAGAAGAGAACAAACCAAGTTGTCCCCTTTGTAGGGGGGAGGTTACAGGATGGGTGATTGTTGATAATGTCCGTACACATCTGGATGAGAAGAAACGCTGCTGCGATGAGGAGCAGTGTAAATTTATGGGTACCTACTCAGAACTTCAGAAACATGCTCAAAAGGAGCACCCACATGCTCGACCATCAAAAATTGATCCTGCACGGCAGCTTGACTGGGAGAATTTCCAGCAGTCCTCTGAGATTATTGATGTTTTGAGCACTATTCATTCAGAAGTCCCACGAGGTGTGGTTCTGGGAGACTATGTGATAGAATATGGAGAGGAGGAAACTGGAGATGAGTTTGAGGACTTCCCTGGGGACAAAGGTAACTGGTGGACGTCCTGTATCTTGTATCAGGTTTTTGATAACTTCAGGAATTCTAGAAATCGAAGAAGGTCAAGAGTTAGTGATGCAAGAAGAGGAAGCCGCAGATCAAGTTATGATACTTCAAACTCTGATGAGGGTTCTGTGACATCTGTAGAATTTGCAGACAATAGGGCAGATGAAACTGATGATGAGTTTGTGAGCACAAGTGCCCCCTCGAGGAGTGGTTCCAGTCATCGAAGGTCGTAGTACCTTATCATTTTTTCATATATACATAGACATATATTTAAATGGGATTCTTTATCATGTTAATTTTTTTTTAAAAAAAATTTCATATTTTGAGATGCATGATAATTTTTTTTATTCATCTGATAGTTTTCATTTTAAGTTCTCTAACTGCAGTTACTTTTATGAATTAATGTTTCCTTTGATGATGAGAAATTGAATTTGGCGTGATCTTGTGACAGAAAAGGGATTTGATAAATTGGAACTTCCATATTATAATGTCTCTATATCTACTCTATCACTTTGGAATCTTGGGACTTATATGGCAGTTGTCCAAGACTCCCAAGTCATCAGGGTGTACCTTGGCTCTGTTAAGTCTAGTGCCCTTTTTTTTTAACTGAAGTAACTTGTGAAAATGTTCAATTCCTGCTATAGAAATAGGAGCCATTTTTTGGTTGACTATCTTACCTGGCATTCATATCTTTGCCACTTAAAAAGCTTGAGTTTTCAAGAATTACATGTCCTGTGTATCTGGAAGTTAGCAAAGCTTGTTTTCATTTTTATTTGTCGAAATAAGCGTTTCTCTAAGCTCATTCTGTCTTGTATAGTTTGTTAAAGCATAATCTTAGAGTTAAATTGTTTATTTTCTGTACGTTTAATTTATGCATACTGGCTTTTATCTACAGTTCTCGGAGACGACGTTCTCGCTTCTACGACAATTAGGTATGCTCTATCCTTTGATCACCTGCATTATCTTTTTCGTGCAGGTTTTACTTTCTGTAACATGGAAAAACTATGATGAACTTACAGCAAGTCGAGGCTCTTAATACTTTCAATACCTATTACCTTCAAGGTATTGAATATGTTCTCCTCATTGAGATGGCTGTACTTGACTCTTTATATTTCTATTGCCGTATATCTTGCTACAGAAAATCATCTCGCAGTGCTTGAATAGAAGTGATAGCATGGGAAAGAAAGAGATCCAAATGGAAGTGGAAAAACACTGGAATTGTTGCTGTGGCTTCTTCTCTTGGAACATTTAGAAGCTGCATCTGGATCATGACTTGTTAAGTTTTTAGTGCAATTGCCTATGTATACACATGGATTTCGAACATTTTCGTGACAATCCCATAGCTTGCTAGTTTCTTTGGTATCTAACTAGTTTATTTTCCCTAGTCTGTTTAGCAAATCTGGTATTGTCATGGCTTCTAACATCCTTTTACTTGTCGAGACCTGATAGTTTGGTCCTAATATGCTCGTGTGAGAGAGTGATTTGTTGGGTCCTAATCTGCTTGTGATATTGTGATCAAACTCGTTCGATGTCAAGAAATCGTTATAGGCTGTTTCTATCTTTGCTAAAATACCTCATTGCTGGATTTCGGCGCAGATAAAATGATATTTTTTCAGCTGTTTGCTTAATGAGATCTTTTAATGAAAGTTATGTGTCTTTTATGGCACCCCTGATTAGCACAAGTGAAATATATTTCATTTTTCTAGTTGTATTAAGAGAATCCATAATTGTTTTTAGTCTGAATGAATGTCAGTCTTTGGTCGGTACAAACAGAATCAAGGACTTCTTCATTTTTGGCCACAAACATTTAAATTTTTTTCCCTTTTTTTTTTTATTTAACAAATAAAATTTGACTACTCAGTGAACAGCCTTAAGAGGTGAATGGTCTTTTTAATTAACTTTAAAGAAAGATATATATATATATATATATATATATATATATATATATATATATATATATATATATATATATATATGAGGCACCATTTGAGGCACTAAGTGCCTCAAAGACAAAAATGTGAGGGTTTTTTACTTGGAGTTATCCAAAGAAATATAACAGGTAACTTGTCAAAAATATTTATGGAAAATCGTGAAATTTTCTTTTAGGGGCGATAGTGTAAAACTATTGACATAAAAAATTATTAAACTGAAAAAAAATAAAAGGCTGAAATGAAAAATTATAACGAAATTATTATTCATTTTATGCAATTTGAATATTTTGGGCTTGTGAAAATAATTTAATGACAAATATTATGTATCAAAAAGCAAATATTATGTATCAAAGAGCACATATTTTGCTTTAAAGAATAAGTATTTAGTTGTATTTAAAGCTTTTGTTGTCGTTTTTACTATTTTGACGTTGTTTGTTTTCCATTTTCTTATTTTTTTTAAATTTTCTTTTGAAATTAATAAATTTTTTAAACTCATCACTAATAAGTCCAATTAAAAGTATGAATATTACAATATAAATAGATTCATGTTCATCCCTTTCAAGAGTGACTAAGAAAAAATTGAATAAAATATCATAAAACAAGTGATATTAGTGAGAAACTCAGTTTATTTTATATCATTAAGTATAATGTGATAAATTGAGAGACTATAATTAACTTAATAATATTACATATTGTCATATGTTAAAAGTAGAAATAAATTGGATAAATTTTGGAAAAGTAAGAGAAAAATCACATCAATTTATTATCATTAATCCTAATATCACGAAATAGGTAAGTATGGTATTTAGATTAACATTATTGCATATTGTCTTATGCTAAAATTAGACTCAAAATCTATGAATTTAGCAAAATATTATGAAATTTCACATTAATTTGATATGACTAATAATTATATCACAAAGTATGTAGTTATAATATTTAGCTTAACACTATTATACATATTGGTAAAATTAAATTTGAATTGAACGACTTTGAACTAATTAGTGAGAAATATAATTAATTGAATATATTTTAGTTTTGACAAATTAAGTATTATTTTAATTTATATAACAATATTTCCATATTGTCATATAATCAAATTAGATTTAAATTGAATGAATTTACATTAATTGATTAACTAAATATATTTTAGTATAACGTGACAAATGACTAATAATTAAATCACAAAGTAGGAAATTATAATAGGTAGTTTAATTTTAATACATATTGCCTCTTTTGTAAAATTAGACTTAAATTGAATGACATTGAATTAATTGGTGATAAATGTAATTAATTTAACCTTTTTGAGTAAAATATGACAAAGTAATTGATTATAGGTATTTTGTATAACACTAAATACATATTGTTACATGATCAAATTATAAGCTATCATTAATTACAATAATTTGTATAATATTGATTATATATTGTACTAATTAGTGAGAAATTAAGGTAATTTAATATATTTGAGTATAATATGAAAAAGTAAGTGAGTAAAATACCTAGTATAATACTATTATAAACTACCTTCTACTTAAATATAATACAAACTAGATGAATTTCGCTAAATTAAATGAAAATTCACATTAATCAATTATCACCATTTATAATCTCACTAAGTATATGACTATAGTATTTATCATAATATTATTATATGTTAACTCATGATCAAATTAGATATTAAATGAATGACTTTGCACTAAATAGTGAGACATTTTATTAATTTAATATTATTGTATATTGTGGCAAAGTAAGCCACTAGAATACTTAGTATAATGTTATATATTTTCTCATTATAATATTATATATTTTCTCATTCTAAAATTATTTAAAAAATAGAAGTAGTTTTTAAAATTAAGTGAAAATTCAAATTAATCTAACATTACTTATCATGATAATAGGACAAAGTTTGTGAATATAGTACTTGTAATAATACCAATACATATTGCTACATGATCAAAATAGATACAAAATGAATGAGTATGCACTTAGTAGTTATAAATTTAATAAATTCAATATCTTTCGCTATGACAAAGCAAGTGACTATATGCCAAAGTATAAGACTATAAATGCTATATAAAGTGAAATTTTTTTTTTCTGAAGTGTAAGAAATATACAAATTTTCTGAAAATATATATATATCATCTTATTATCTCTAATCATAATTGCGTATAATTAAAAAAAATTTTATAAAAAAATTACTGATTCATGGATCTAATGCAGAATAATGGGTCGTGTATGATAATTAATTCACTTAGCCCGTTGGTTGTCCTTAGCATGTGTTATGTCTTTTTGAGTTAGCTTCGTCCAACTCAAGTAAAATGATAAGATGAGTTGACAAGTGCTCTTATTCACAATGACCCCATTTAACAAAAGATGAATGAGTATGTTTTTATTTATTTTTTATTTTTTTTAATCTCTTTGATAATGGTTTAACAATGTTATTGTGAATTATATCATTGTATGATGTAATAAAATTATAGTAACCCTCATAATATTAATAACATAATGAAATCTAAATGCCACGTAATTTTTTTTTATAAAAAAACTCGATCAAGATTGTTCATTACGAAGGTCCAATGACAGAACTATGAGAAGCTTACTTAGATAATCATGACGCTGTGTAGTTATTTATGGCTACCAAAATCCAACTCATAACTTATTACATGGAAAACTAAAATTGTTTTACAGACAAATAATATGATAACTCAAACTCAAGAACCAATTGAGGGACAAGAGCTCTCACCATCCATTCGAATTCTCGATAGTTAAGAATTTGACAAATGATAAGATGATATATGTAATATTTGTAGTGTTCTTATCCTGACATAATTATTGTTCATAATACGTAGTTTTAAGTTTACATTCTTTTATTCTTCTATTTAATTTTTTTTTTTTACTTCCATTAGTTGTTTTAACTAATATTAAATTGATTTATGTTGAATTAGGTATTTTTATCTAATTTGTTATCAAGGTTTAGAAATCTTGCTTATACGACATCTAAAAGGATTCCACAAACTTCAAAATCAATAAAATTAAATCGAGTATGGTTCATCCTTTCCCAAAAAAAAATCGAGTATTGTTTAAACAATGAAATCTAGAACACCAAAATTATATATAAGTGAAGTGGTTGAAGCTTTCTGTCAAATAGATGTTGTCTCAGGGTATATATCATACTCTAATGTAACCAACATATATACCTACTAAGTTTAAGACTACCCAGCTTATCTCAAAACACCACCCTCTTTTCTAAATAACATTTTTGTAGTAGAAAATAAATAACTAATGAGTCAAGTAGAACAAGAAAAAGAAAGTAAATATTTATTATTCAGATGGAGTGTTTTAAAAAAGATTCCCATGTCGCAAATTTGCTTCAAGTAAAAGAAGTTCATGCATTTTATAATTATTTGAACAAGCAAAGATAAAGCCATCTTATTTGTAGTACTTTAGAATCAAACCCTAATGTCTAGAGAACAAAGTCAAATTGTGATCTGCAAATAACGACAATTTTAATCATTAGACTGCAAAAGCATTCATTAAGATATAAATATTAGTTACAGTTTTTCTCTGATCTAGCAGCCTAATTTACAAGAACAAAGCAAGTGCATTAGAATAGGCTTATGTTTACCTGTCAATTTTATGAATTATCATTTGGAAACATAATAGTTATGATACCAACTCCTTTCTCCCTTGGTGACTCAGCATATTGCGAATCACAAATATTTGACTTAAGGTTTTTTTTTTTTTATCTTTCAAAGATACAGATAAAAGCTAGAATGTAATAGTTTCCACTATAATTCAATTATCCAGAATTATTCAAAACCAAAATCACTTCCATTCCCATTAACCTGATTTAAACATCCAATATGCAGTAAAATATTTGTCATTTGTATCTTAAAATCCCATTTAATATTCAGAGGAGAACAAACACCACCGTATATCAATATTTATTTCCAAAAAAAAAGTGAATTCAAAGATTACATTGACCACTCAGTCCAGTTGAAGGAAGCTACTGCAGTGCTTTTACTATTCTCCAAACATATAATTGAAGCCATAATGGACCAACTAGAACTAGAACAAGGAGCTATCAAAGCAGAAGTTTTTGATTCAATTAAGTAGTATACATATATAATCTATACACCAAATCAAAAACATGGAGACTGCCCTAAGTTGTTTTTAGTTTATGGAGATTTTATCCAAAAGATAAGATAAAAACTTATCCAAAAGCTCCAATATTCATACCCACTGAAGATTCAAGAAATTAAAAAGTAAAACTTAACACAACAAGAAAGCTAGGTTTCCCTCTTTAGGTGTACAAAAATATAGACCGAAAATGAATGGATAACTTCGTTTTTCACAATTCTTTTCATTATAAAACCACTGACAAAGTATATACCATCATACCTACGACTTCTTTTTTTTTTTAATAATTATTTTCCTGGGTTACTTACTCTACATTTTATCAACAAGCATACAGGAAAAAGAAAAATCTAAGAAAATCCATATGAAATTTTTTGAGAGGGAACAAGGAAAGAAAAAAGAAGTTGAAAAGCCATTCTAACCAATAGACAATACAAAATTTGATAAATTATTCACATATATATAT
>JXTB01000036.1:1029214-1057608 GCA_002914805.1 Parasponia andersonii
TAAGAAAGGAAAACAAATCAGGCGGCAACGATTGCAGGTGAATGATAAGAACAAAGTGATACTTTTCCAAATTAATGAATTCTGGAGTCCCTATATATAAAACAGAATATACCATATATAAAATAGAATGTGCCATATAATAACATATAATAATACGAATGTAAAGGAAACATCCTTAGCTCATAAGATTTTTTTAGATTGAATCATGAAATTTTTAAGGAACTCATAAAATCTGTGAGAAACTCATAAAATTTCTCACGAGTATTTTCACAAACAATTGAATAGCAAAATTTTTTAACAATGAATATAAGTAAACTCAGTAGCACAAGAAATTGCTAGAAATGGATTTCATAGGGATTTTTGCAAATAATTGACCCTATCAAGAGCATTGGACAATCTAACCTAAGAAATTAAGAGAACTTCTATTCAAAGATGAACTTATCCTAAAAATGTATTAATAAAAAAATTTGATTTTAAATGTCCATGTTTCATCAAATAGACTTTCTTAGTTGTATATTTGTTTAACTACATTAACCAACCAATATATTGGAACGAATTACTCAAATTATATCATTTTATCTTCACTTATCCAGAAAACCAACATCAATGCCATTACAAGCCTCAAAGGCCAAAAATTCAGCTTATTGCTTAACCTCATTTGGAATTGAGACACAGATTATAAGTTATATATACCTTAAATGCTTCAAAGGATCTGGAGCAGAAAGCCTCAAAATTATAGTATAGAAAATCCCAACAAAGGACTATTGCTCGGATGAAGATTCTAAGCTCAATATAACAAAATTGGCTGCACTAACTCATAAGTTCTATCGTATTGCTCTATACCAGAACATTTAAAATTAAGAAAAAGTAAATGCTATAAAAACGTATCGCCCATATCAAAATTTTTCCAAGAACTCGAACTAGCGCAAACCCGCTGTTGTGCGGTCTAAAATCCTAAGGTATGCGACCTCCTCCAAGAAGGATATATGCGACCTCCTCCGTGATGCTTATATGCGACCTCTTCCGCAGGTTTTTGTGCGACCTTCTCCGTCCAGTTTTCCTTAACAAACAGGAAACCTATAGGAAAAAGGAAACACGAAAACACTATAAAGGAAATCTACAAGAAGAGGGAAATAGGTAAATGCTGTGGAAGAAACCTACAAGGAAAGGGAAACTGAAGACTCCTATTTGCGATTAACTAAGTTATCCTTTTCGAGTAGTCATCCAATTGTATTGTTTATAATTAACTAGTTATCCGTTTTGAATAATTATCCAATTACTTAATTGGATAATTACCCAATTGTATAGTTACCCGTTTATTCAATTAGGATCCTAGAGACATAAGGAACCTAGGGGGATAAGGTTACTACAATCTATATAAAAGGGACTCTATGATCCGAACAAGGACACAACCAATTCTGGGCAGAAACAAGTCACAAAGAATAGAAGTCAGAGCAAATACACGCCTAGGGTATTCCAAACTTTGGGTAGTCTAATTCTTTAGTATTCTTCAATAGCTTTTGAGTATTGTAACCTTGAATATTCATCATTATAGTGAGAAAACAGTGGACGTAGGCTCATCTTTTTCGGGGCTGAACCACTATAAATCCCTCTTTCCTTATTTGCTTTGATTATTTACTTCAATTTACACAAGTCACATCTCTTGATTATTCATAAATTTATTGTTGATAAAACCTCCATCAACACCCGCTGACATAGAAATTTCATCGAACAAATGGAAGGCATAAAACAAAAAAAAAAAAAAAACACAAAAAATGGCACAAACAACTTTGCATTTGCTGGGTTTTTTTTAGTTCATATTATATATATACAAGTATATAAAAAATAGTGAATTGGGGATAATACCAATTAGAGAGAGTCGCAAAAATCTAAAAGAGTATAAGCCTTATACCCAAATTACTTCACTTCTCTGAGATGTTCTTCGATTTGGGTATTTGATTCCGATTCCTTTCTAGAAGGAGACTTGGGCCGAGATGCGCGAAGAAGAAGATTGGGGCCAAGGTTGGTCTGTGGCGGGACTGGGGTGGAGAAAGGAGAAAGCTTCTGTGCGAGCTAGAGGCTGAGATTCGGGAATGGATTTTAGGATTTTTACAAAACGAGCTAGAGGAGAAAAAGGTGAAGAAGATGACATAAAAAACGATATAACCCAACTGTTATAAAATTTCATTAAAATATTCAGAATACAAGTATTGGTTGCAAACCGGTTCCAATTTTTTTTTCCTTATTTTGTCATTCATTAGATCAGGTGAAAGTTACTTTATGGACAATCCAACTATTATAAAAGCTTATGAGACACTAAATACCTCAAAATGAAATGAATTGAGACATTGAAGAAGCGCGCTATATATATATTTTGAAAACAGAGATGAACAAATTTAAAACGTAAAAAGTGGTCTTTCTCTTTAAATATTGATTTTGAGAGAGTGATGTGGAATCTTTCCGTGCTTCCTTATTGTTCCATTGATATGCCAAAGTATATTCGGGTTAAATCACTATTGATAAAGCACGACAGTGAGAGACGGCGTTGCCGTCTTTGGCTTGAATTCTTTTTCTGTTTCAAAGGCATTTTTCAATGGCATTTTCTTTGGCTACCTTTTTGGGTTCATACTTGATAGATAGGCATTAATAAGATTTTGCATAGTTCATTTCATAAGCATTATTTTTGTTTACGTAATTGGTATTTGTATTTGTAACCTCTCAAAGAGTCGAATGTACGCATCATCAACTTTTTATTTTGAAATATATATATATATATATATAGGATCATTAAATTTTGGTCTACAAGTGATTAATTTGCTTACATATGGTGTAGCCTTGACTAATAGTTTAGTTTAGTTCTCTCTCTCTCACTCTCTCTGTCTCTACATATATATCATTAAATCATCGCACACATCCTACTATCCTACTCAGGTTTCACTTATTACTAGTAATAAGATTGTATATATATATATATAATAATAATAATATATTCTCAAACAGCTGTATGAACATAAAGTTTTAGGCTGAAAAATATTAGTGTTATCGGTGCTTAGCACCTTAAGTTTGGTATCGGATTAATACCACTTATAGCAAATAGAATAATAATAGAAGTACTTCACCTTTGCAATTTTTCTTTTTCGGCCACAGTGTGGAAGGCAAGCAAAAGGAAGGGTGGTTTATTTATTTATTTTTAATTTGCAAAAGAAAGGTGTTCAAATTATCAAATTCAACTGGTAAACTATTCAATCAATCCTCGATTCCTTATCATTCATAATATCCGATCTTTTTTGGATATAATCTATTGTGCATAAAATTAAAATAAAAAATAAAAAAAATCAAGATTGGATTAATTGAATCCCAATCGCATCGAATCTGTTTGAGTTTTCGCTTGAAAATTGAACGTAATCAATTGATTTATGTGTCTTGTGACATAGAATGTCTTGGTGGGTAAAAGGTATACCGTATACATATCCACAGTTTTTCATTTGCATATATTAAAAAACAAAGAAAAAACCTTAAAATACATAATGCAAGTATCTTTTTTCGGATCCCATTCATTATTACTTATGTAAGGACTACATCATTCGAATTATGAATTACATTTACCTAAAAAAAATTACGAATAAAATAATTTAGGATCTTTGGCTTCTTCCATAATATAAGAATATATATGATATTTCTAGAATCTAATTTACGATAATTTTGTTTAAATGGTTTGCCATTTGTTCTATGTTTCTATTAGTTGTAAAATTAATTGCATTTCTAGTCCTCGTTCTTTTCTTTTTTTTTTTTCCAGAATTTGACACTTTGGTCCCTATGGTTTTCTAAACATTTATAGCCTATCCTTGTATAAACGAGTTATCTATTGGTAATGAATGCTAGTTGTACCTTCTTTTACACTCTCTCATCTTAGTCTCACGGTATAAAACGTAGATTTTATGATAATTTATTGTATTATTAAAGTATTAAATTAGATAGTAAAATTTATATATCAGATTGTAAAATTGTAGAGTGTAAAAAAAAATGAGGAAAAAAATATATTTAGCATTCTTCGTGTGTTGGCATGCATATGTAGATTAGTACATATAGACATGTGATGCAATATTTTATTTTTTTCACTCTCTTTACTATGATTTGATATATTATCAAAACGTGAAATTAAATAGTAGAATAGCAGTGAGAAATGTGCATTTAGCATTTATTTAGATATTTTTATATACAAGATTAGAGATTCAAATTTTGAATTGGATATTGAGTTTTGATGTGTTATTAAACATTTTAACTTATAGAATATTGATTTTCAGTGAGTCTTTTGGATTGATGATATAAGCCAAGAAAAAGCCAAGAAAGGGTAGTGTAATTTCTCCTAAATAATAAAATGACTAACGAAAAGAATTAAATTAAAAATTACTTACCTAAATTACATACGTCAACCAAATAATTAAATTAAAAATTAAAAATAAAATTACCCCCTAGCGAAAAGAGCAAGTCAATAGGGTCTACGCTCGTGTATTTTTTGGCAATCAAATAATTAGTTTTGAACTTATTTAGTGATAAAAAGCTACTACAAAATAGAGATGAGGTGTCCTATTCGGTGTAAATTTTTCGTTAATATATAATTGTCGAGAAAATTTTCATTTGTTGTCTATTTAGGATTTTTAATATATAATCGAAAGTTTCAGCCGTTGTTACTGGGACTGGTTTTAGATAATGTTAAACGAGTGAATGAGTTCGTCCTTCGTACTTCAGTCTTCGTAGTAAACGATGATATCCTACGTGCAAATACATCTCAGTGGCAATGGATCCGACTGGATGACCAATGAAAAATAATTTGTCAATCCCCTACCACCGACCACTGGGCCTGAAACATGAGCTGGTCATACACTGCAGGTGCTCGCATAAACATTTAGTGAATGATTTTCATTTCTATAAATTTTAGGAAGAGAACACTCCAAGAAGCGAAAGGTCATGTGTGCAGACCTTGTTGATAGGTCATGTTTCGTTTAATGGAATAGAATAAAAATCGTGAGAATTATAATAAAATAAAATTAAAATGAAAATAGAAATGATATTTCATTATTTGGTTAAATTAGTGTAATGAAATAGAATGAAAAATTTTTACTTTTAAATATTCTAATAGATCAAAAAGGAAAAATTGAGTTTTAAATTAATTGACAAAAATTTGGAATCATTATTCCTTAGGTTTTTGGAAGGAATAAGAATTCCACCAAGTATTAGAATATTTCAAAAGAATCTTGATTCTATGCTTTAAAGTCCAACCAAATAATAGAATGGATCTTAAAAAGGAATGACCATTATATTTTAACTAACCAAACATGCCAATGTTAGGGTTCTATAGATGAAGTAGAAAGACCACTGAATAAGTGGCCTAGTGACAACGTTGTTATTCTGAGTGCTGGAGGTTGTGGGTTCGAACCCAAGTTCCTCCCTTTGGGAATCTTAAATGTGAAGGTGACTCCTACCAGCCTAGTGTTCCTACTCGTTAGTTCTTCAGATGAGGTTCAAATGACTCACTCCATTGCTCAATAACAGCAATCCATTCGTAAAGAATGAGGTTGGAGCTCTTGTGGTCATGCCTAGAGAAGATAGCTACGCTGGTCGCCCCCTTTTTCCTTTTTTCTCATTAAAAAAAAAAGCAGATAGTATTAGCAATATGGATTCCTTAACAATGATATTAGTAAAATTATGAGGGGTGACTTAAGTAGTTGGAGAGCTTGGTACATTTATAGGTTTGTTCTGCCCTATAGGCCAACAACTTCTTCGATGTATCATTTCCTTGGGGCCAGTACCATTTAGTGTTAAAAAATTGGGAGAAAATTAAATAGATGACTAATTTTTTAAATTAGTTTAAGTAGATGTCCATATTTTAAAAATTATAGCTAAATGCACATTTTTTAAAAAACTTCAGTTGTAGAATATTTTGTATATCTATTTTTATCATTAAGTAAGTTAGACATTTAATTATAAACTTTTAAGTCTGGTCATATATTAAATTTTAGGCTAAAAAAATAATCATATAGTTAGCCCAAAAGTTAGTCTTATCTTGACCTATATAAGGAACTTTCGAACAGATTTCGTGAACACACAATCATTGATTAGGCATGTTCTTAGCCTCTAATGATATGTTTTTGACATTCTTTGAGGGATTTTGCTCCATTCTAAGCTTTTAGAGATCATAAACTCATAATCTTTTTTCAAGTTTTAAAACATTTTTTCTCCTTCATTAAAGCTTTAACGTCACAAAAATGGCCAACTCAACCCATGTACAACTTTTCGAAATAGTTACCAAGAACTCATATTATCATTTATAAGCCCAATCCATATTAATTTCAGTTAAAATAATATCTTTGTAATTAGGTATATAAACTCACAAACCGAAAAACTTGGAGAAAACAAAAAGTTGTCGGCCCTAAAATTGTATGATTTGGCTCATATATCAAATACCCTAGTCTTTAGCTCATCAACATCGCACAATATTAATGACACAATATCATAGGTCTTGAAGCATGCTCAAGGATAGTAGTTTAGAAATTACTCATTGGCTCGACACTGAATTTTCAGCTACCATCAACATCAAGATCAACATAAAAAATAACTCAATGATGACAAGAGTTTATGAACTCTGAACTCTCCTTTTCTTGTCTTTAGCATTGTCGTACCACTGATCACTACGCACACCAATCTGTCTTATATCAACTAATTAATGTGGTAAGAGAACTCTTTTGGCCCAATAAATTGGCTGAGACATTACAAGTGAAGGAGCCCATAAGCTTTTTGTTGAGTTTCAATGTCTATCTTATTATAACCCCAGATACAATTAGTCATATGCATATATTTTGTTGTCCTAAATTATGACCTTAAGTTTCAATGATTATGCTAGTATATATACGAGATACTCTAACATCAGTTACATTCCACAAGCATTGCAAATTGTTTGACTTTATTAACGCTCCTGAAATTTGTTTAAGTACTGTACACCAAATTTGTTTAGGCTAAAGAAAAAAAACCTATTCGATTGGGAATACCTACTTGATTGGGAACTATACATATAACAATTGTTGCGACTCAAAATTCGGGAACTATATATATAACAATTGTTGCGACTCAAAATTTGGATCAGTGGTAGAAGAGGAATTTTACTAAGATAAAAAATTCTTTGATTTATTTTGAAAAAAAATCTTAAAGTTTCAATTTAATGAAACAGTCCATTTAAATAAAATATTTAGAATCTCATCTAATAAACCTCTCACATAGTTCGTATACACCATTAAATATAGATTGAATAATAAATGAAAAACATAATTCAAATTTATGTCCAATCATCATCATCATCTACAACAAGTATCAAATACTAAAATGGCATACATAAAGTTCGCAGACTTATCAAGATGACAAACTACAGTCAAAGATAGCTTCTTAATCCTCTTGATCACCAAGGTCGCACTGAACATTACTTGTGGAAAGAAGGTAGGGGGTGAGCATGAAATATCCATTAGGAAAGCAATTACCTTGTTGAAAATACTTTAGTGATGCAAAATTTCTACATGGTTAGCTAATCTATAACATACATATATAATAGTCTAAAACCTACAATTCATATGTATATATAAAGGAGTATAGTCAAATAAATTCGTAAGTGCATAACATCAATTAACTCATACCCATGAGTTCACATCCTCTCATTAATGGTAACCCAAGATGGTGATACTAAGTGTACCAAATAGCCTACCTAACACCTAAGCCCATACCCGGAGGAGACACCGATGTATCGTCTGCTAAACCTAGAGGGGCAACCATATTGCTTATGCTTGCTAAATGGGGAGGTAATCAGAGAAAACAAATTCCGCACAGGTTTACGAATTCTATACCAATGGTGGGACACTCAACGCTACACTGTAAACCTATGATATTAACACGGAGCTTATTTATGATCCTATAACAAATATAATATGAAACCGAAGTATAAAAAAAGTTATGCTTTAGTTTTTCAATAAAATAGGCATATTAAGTTTTATAGAAAAACGGGTAGTATAACGACCCTATTTTTGATATACCTAAAAATAACCTACACTTAAAAAAGTTCCGGAACAATATAATATATATCATACAATCTAATCCCATCACATATATCCAAAATAGTTTTAAAATTACATTTTTCAACATATATACATAAAGTAAGGTTTATTCAAAAACAATATAAAATAGAAGTAATTAAATCTATGCCTAACTAGAATAATGATACCTTACTAGTGAAACCTCAAGGTGACGTTGGACGATCGTTCGGAGGTTTTGGAACCAATTCCAAGCCCTCGATCACTCTCTTTAAAAAACTAACTTCTTAATGAAGCTTTAAATTAACAAACTAATCTCTTCACTGAATTTTTAGTAGCCAAAATAGCTAGATTAGACATATAATTCATCCAATTCGAGTCCGAGTTAAAACTAGACCTGTGGCATGCAAAACGAGGCAAATCTTCATCATCCAATTTTATTTTTCGTGTCTGACATCAAACATAGTCAATATATATATATATATATATCAAACTTTTCTATTTCACGAGTATATTCTAAAAATGATATCAAAAACACATCCAATAGTCTGATCAAAAAGTCAAATCCGACCTCAAATTATTCAAAAATGGCAACTATTAAACCGGGTAATATGGAATCAATAGATAGATACTTAAAGATTTCTCTCAATGATATGAACCTAACGAGCCTAAGAACATGACCTAAATTGGTCTAAAAAGACACTGAAAAATCAAACTTTCTGAAGCTTCAATCAGTGTCAAATGAGGAATGTAGATTTTTGGCAACTCCTACAGGTCGACGGTGAGCTCGGGATGGCAGAGGGAGGCTTTTCTAGCAGTTCTCGTAGCTGTATGATGGCAGGCACTGACATGGTGAGTCCTTGCTCCTTCGATGGTCCTTCAGCTGTGAGAGAGAGAGAGAGAGAGAAAGCCCAGAGAGATGTCGTGGGGAAGAGAGAGAAAGGGGAGCGAAAAGAGGAGGTCCACGTGACCTATTATGGGATTGTGCAATTTTTCAAAAATTTCATAATCTTTCTTTACTTTTCAAAATCCTTTCAATCTAGTCCTAAAAAATTTGCAATTTAGTCCTCATTTCTAAATAAATTTTGCAAATCAATCCCTCTATTATTAAATCCAGAAATTAGTAAAATTCCTAGTTTATCTCTAAAAGTCCAAGTTTTTACATTCTCATCTCCTTATAGGAATTTTTTCCCGAAATTCAATTACAAGTCAAGGTTTACATTATAATATAACTTCTAACTGAAAGTTAAATAAGTGATGGTACTTCTCGTGCATCTCTGTCTCGAGTTCCTAAGTAGACTTGTCTTCTCTGTGATGTTCCCAAAGTATCTTGACAAGTGGAATCTCTTTATTATGAAGCACCTCTAACTCTCTTGCTAATAAGTAAATAGGCTACTCTTTATAAGACACATCTTCTTGGATCAATACATACACGTACTGAATAATATGAGATGGGTCTGATGTATACTTCTTCAATATCGACACATAGAATACATTATGCACATGGCCCAATTATACAGGTAGATTCAAGCGATATGTCACTAGTCTGATTCTCTCAGTGATCTCAAAGAGACCAATATACCTTGGAGTAAGTTTACCCTTAACTCCAAATCTTGTAATACCATGCTTTGGAGTCACTTTTAAGAATACAAAATCACCAGTATCAAACTCTACCTCATGCCTCTTAGGGTTTACATAACTCTTCTAGTGACTCTGGATCTTCTTGAGCCTCTCTTGAATGTCCTTAAGCTTCTCAGTAGTCTCTTTAATCAATTCAGGTCCAAGAATAACATGATTTTAAGATTCTGCCCAACACAAGGGCGATTTATATGGCCTACCATATAGCACTTCATATGGAGCTATACACATACTGGTTTAGTAATTGTTATTATAAGTAAATTCTACCAAAGGAAGATGGTCATCTCAGTTTCCACCAAAATCCAGTATACAACAACGTAGAATATCCTCATGAATCTGAATAGTTCTTTTAGTCTAGCCATTTATCTCAAGATGATGAGCTGTACTGATATCCAACTACATACCACACGTTTTTTGTAAGGCTCTCTAGAACTTAGAAGTAAATATTAGATTTCTGGCAGAAACTATGCTCGAAGGCACACCATGCAAATGTATAATGTTCTCCACATATAATTTGCTGAGCTTAGTAAGTGTGTATTCAGTTCTGATTGGCAAAAAGTGAGCACTCTTCATCAACCGATCGAGTATCACCCAAACAGCGTGGTACTTCGTCAAGGTCTTAGGCAAACTGGTCATAAAGTCTATTGTGATCTTATCTCATTTTCACTTCAGAATGGGTAATAGTTATAGTAACCCACCTAGCCTTTGGTGCTCAGTCTTAACTTACTGAGAAGTCAAATATTTAGCAACAAAAGTAGCCACATCCTTCTTCATGTCTTTTAACCAATACTATCTCTTCAAGTCTTGGTATATCTTAGTACCATTAGGATATACTGCAAACCTTGATTTAAGAGCTTTAATTAGAATAGTTTCTCGAAGGTCAGGGCTATTAGCCATAACTAACTTCCCACTGAAAAGTAAGATACCTTCTCTGTTGGTACTCCAACCATCTAAATTCATTATTCTAAAATTGGTTCTAAATTATCCTCAACTCCTGATCTTGTCACCGACTTTATTGGACATTTTGGAGATGTGATGGTGAAATCACGATATTATTGAGTAACTAACTCCTTCATTCTCAAAGTATTACAAGTTATAGTCACCAATCGTAACTGAGTTCTTCTAATCCTCAAATACTAGTGTAGCTAGTATACCATGAGGTTTTCTACTCAATGCATCAGTTATCATGTTAGCCTTGCCAGAGTGATAATATAGGTCGAAGTCATAATCCTCTATATTCTTAATGTATCTTCATTGTCTCAAGTTCAGATCCTTCTGAGAGAAGAGATACTTCAAACTCTTGTGATCTTAGAATATGTTGAACTTTATACCATACAAGTTACATCTCTAAATCTTCAATGCAAAGTTTACTATTACAAGTTCTAGGTCATGAGTAAGATAGTTCCTCTTACATAGCTTTAACTGACGAGAAATATTACAAGTAACTCCTTCATTCTCAAAGTATTATAAGTTGTAGTCACAAATCGCAATTGAGTTCTTCCAATCCCTAAACACCAGTGTAGCTAGTACATCATGAGGTTTTCTACTTAATGTATCAGTTATCACGTTAGTCTTGCCAGAGTGATACTATAGGTCGAAGTCATAATCCTCCATGTTGTTAACCTATCTTCACTGTCTCAAGTTTAGATCCTTCTGAGAGAAGAGATACTTCAAACTCTTGTGATCTAAGAATATGTTGAACTTTTCACCATACAAGTTACATCTCTAAATCTTCAGTGCAAAGTTTATTGTTGCAAGCTCTAGGTTATAAGTGGGATAGTTCCACTCACGTAATTTTAAGTGACGAGAAGCATAGGCTACAACTCGATTATTCTGCATCAAGACATATCTCGAACCCTGTTTTTGAAGCATCAGTATATATCATATAAGGCTTGTTACTACACTTTAACCTCACAAAAGTTTCTTCATTTTCATGATCCCAAATGAACCTGACATCCTTTTTAGTCAATTAGATCAAAGGCCAAGCAATTTTGAGAAATCTTGCACAAAACGACAGTAGTAGCCTGCTAAACTAAGAAAACTTTGTACCTTTTCATATTTTTCAGTCTTTCTCATTTTTGAACAACTTTTATATTAGTAGGATCTACTGAAATACCTCTGTGAGAAATTATATACCCCAAAAATTTTACTTCTGACATCCAAAAGTCACACTTCTATTTATTAGTATATAATTGATAATCTATCAAAGTCTTAAGTATTATTCCTAAGTGTTCGACATACTCTTCTCGAGTCTTAGAAAACACCATAATGTCGTCGATGGATATAACCACAAAACGATCTAAATACAGCCTAAAAATTGGATTCATAAAATCTATAAAGGCTGCAGGAGTATTCGTCAAATCAAATAGCATCGCCAGAAATTGAAAGTAACCATAGCAAGTTTTGAATACTATCTTAGATATATCATCCTCTCTTGTCTTCACTTGATGATAATTAGATCTCAAATCAATCTTGAAAAGAATTTTGAACTACCGAGTTGATCAAACAACTCATTTATTCTTGGCAAAGGATACGTCTTTTTCACTGTCAGTTGATTTAACTTCTCGTAGTCCACACAAAGTCTTACTGAACCATCAACTTTCTTTGCAAATAAAACAAGAGCACTCCAAAGAGAAGTACTACTTCGAATGAAGCCTTTGGAAATCAAATCATCCAACTGTTCTCTCAATTCTTCCATTTTTGCAGGAAAAAGAAGATTTCTGTAAATGATTGGGATACTTCCTCTTCCTATGGCCCGACTGGCTACAAAAGAAACACCCTCCATAAGGACTATCTCAGCTATCTTCTGAAGAACCATTATTATTCGAGTTTCTATTGTTCAGAGTATCTTGGGTTGACCACTGTCCCTGATTCCTTCTGATGGTTTTCCTGACAATATCTCTACACTAGTCCCTCCTAGAATCCAGTCCCTCTTCGATGGCCTCTGCTCGCTGGGCAACCACTATATTCTCAGAAAGAGTATGGAAGATCTGTGTGCCAATTATGTTAAAAATATTCCGATTCAAACGACTCCTAAACTTGGCAACTCGGTATTTCTTGCTCGTATTCAATTGAAGGGCAACATTTGCTAATTTTGTAAATTCTATCAGATACTAATTTACCGTTTTGTTGCCTTGAATCAATGTCCTAAATCAGTTCACAATTTCATCTTGTTGGCCCTCATTAGCATATTGAGCCTTGAAAAGCCATTCAAAGTCCTCCCAGGTTAGACCTACTATATTTTACATCCATTCTACTGCCTCCCATAAGTGAATGACACTTTCTGTCAGACAGGTGATGGCAAAGGCCACCAAAAACTTAATCAGAGTACCAAGGGCTCAAAAGTGCTTCTCTGTCTCACGTAATCAAGTAATCGTTATGAGAAGCTCTGGTCTCTTATCATCTGCTCTAACTAGAGGCGCCTAAACTGACGAAGATAATCGAACTGATCTAGTGGACGTTCCTTCAAAATTAGAGGCTGATAGTCTAGATTGCTCATTTGGGCAAATGTCTACTATATCGCCTCAATCAGGGAAGTGAAATCTGAATGACAATGAGGAGGTTCGGTACCGGGCTGGTGCCTCAGAACTCTTCTTGGAGGCATTCTTAAAAGTATAAAATAATATTCCAAGCAGTTAGTGAGATAATAATACATGCTTGTTATAAAAAAATTCAATCTAGTTCAATAGTGATATGTTTGAGTTATTAACCTCAAGCTCTAATACCATAATTTATGTCACAACCCAAAATCCGAGGCGGTAGCAGAAAATTTTTTTCACTAAGATAGGAAATTCCTTGAATTATTTTGAAGAGATCTTAAAAGTTTTAATTTAATAAAACGGTCCACTTAAAAAAAATATTTGGAATCTCATCCAATGAACTTTTCCACAATTCGTATACACCATTAAACATAAATTGAATAATAACTGAAAAATTTAATCCAAATTTAAGTCAAAGCATCATCATCATCGTCCATAATAAGTATCAAATACTAAAATAGCATACATAAAGTTCACAGACTTAATAGAAAGTAGTAATCCTGGTTCAATGCTAAATCAAAATCTATCAATCTAAACATCACAACAACACCAAGCTTCTAGTATTACCAAGATGACGAACTATAGTCAAAGATAGCCTCTTAATCTTCTTGATCACTAAGGTCACACTGAATATCACCTGAAAAAGGAAGGTAGGGAATGAGCATGAAATGATTAGTAGAAGAGCAGTTACCTCGTTAAAAATATTTTAATGATAGAAAGTTCTTGCATAGTAAGCTAATCCAAAACATACATATATAATAATCCAAAACCTACAATCCATATGTATATATAAAAGAGTATAGTCAAATCAATTCATAAGCATATGATACAAAGTAACCCTTACCCATGAGCTCACATCCTCTCATCAATAGAAACTCAGGATGATGGTACTAAGTATACCAAATAGCCAACTTAACACCTAAGCCCATACCCGAAGAGGACACTCATGTATCGCCTACTAAATCTAGAAGTGCAATCGTATCACTTACGCTTGCTAAATTGGGAGGTAATTACAGAAAACAAACCTCGCCTGAGTTTATAGACTCTATATCGACTACAGGACATGCAACACCATACTATAAACCCACGATACTCATTTATGATCCTACGACATGTGCAATATAGAACTGAAGTGTGAAACAAATTGTGCTTTAGTTTTTTTTAATAAAATAGGCATATTACATTTTATAGAAAAAAACGACAACATAACGACCCTATTTTTGATATATACAAAAATAATATGCACTCAAAAAAGTTCTAGAACAATATAATATATATCATACAATTAAATCTTATCATAGATATCCAAAACAGTTCTAAAATTTTATTTGTCATCATATATAGCATAAAGTAAGTTTTATTTAAAAACGAAATAAAATAGAGGTAATCAAATATCTACTTTACTAGAATAGCAATACCATACTATTGAAACTTCAAGGTGTCGTTCGACGATGATTTAGAGAGTCATAAGCTAATTCCAAGCGCTCAATCACTCTTTTGTGAAAAGCAAACTTCTCAACAAAGTTTCAAATCTACAAATAGACCTCTTTACTGAATTTTTAATACTTAAAATAGCTACATTAGACATATATTTTATCTAATTTAGGGACCAAAACTGAACCTGTAGCATACAAAACGAGGCAAATCTTAGATGTCTAATTTCGTTTTTCGTGCTAATCACCAAACATAGTTAACATATATATCAAATTTCTTCATTTTATGAGTACATTCCAAAAATGATATTAAAAAAAAAAAATTTAACGGTCCGATAAAAAAAAATCTGAACTCAAATTTCTAAAAAATGACAACTTTCAAATTGGACAAAATATGGTCACGAAGTAAATACACGGAGATTCATTTCGATGATATAAATCTAACGAGCGACCTGACTTAAAACAGCCCAAAACGACGCCGAAAAATTAAAATTTGCGAAGCTCCAAATGTCGTCAAACAACGACTGCAGCTTTTTGGCAGCTCTTGCAGGTCTGCAGCAAGCTCTGGGCGGCTTCGCTGGTGGTCCCTGAGGCCGTACGGCGACATGACCGGTCCTTGCTCCTTTGGTGGTCCTTCAACCGAGAACGAGAGAGAGAGAGTCGACGGAGAGGTCGTGGGGAGGACAGAGAAAGGGGAGGAAAACGAGCTGTCAAGACTCAGAAGCACGAATATATAAATATAATTAATTGACTATAGAAGTACACACTTTTTTTTCATATATATATATATATATATATATATATATTAGTATGTACATGTATATTTGTTCCAGGCATAAAACCTATCAATTGTATAAGATCAACCCACGGTTTATTTGTACGTGTGCATTTGCCTCCTAACAATACTACTTGATAGCTAGACGAGTAAATAAATATTTTGGCCTTAATTTGTTTGTAATTATGAGTTAATTATATGCAGGGTGAATTATAGGAAGCTATACATAACTATGGGTGGTCTGGAGAAGCCATAGGATAAAGAGTCATATGCAAGTGTGATGACCTTCCTAGAGTTGCTAAAATGCGATTGGAGTACTCGAATTGGATACAACCCCCGCCATCCAATAAACTCATTATTTTTTGGATTAACATAATAATGCCAGTGGACAAACCTACGACTATCTAAGCTGATGAGAATATGTTTCCATTTTTTTATATTTATTAACATAATAATGCCAGTGGACTTTTAATTAGTATATATGCCAATCTTGGTACTAAATAACAATATGACTCATTGTTTATTTTCTTTGCAGTCCAGACTTATAGTACTGGAGAGTGTGATTGCCATCATAGCACTATGCGTGCAACAACTGGATATAGAATGCAACTGAAGTTATGTGCTAATTAAGTATATATATATATATATAGATTATTAGAGAAGCTAGGGGGTGATAACTTGTTTAATGTGCATGCATGTTTAGTTGTGTATTGTTTTCTAGATAAATATACTAGGAAATATAATGTATTAACTAAAAAAAATGTACCTAATAATACATATATATATATATATATATACTATTCTATTTAATTCACTTTTTTTTTTCCTTTGGAAATATAGTATAATCTATTTCACCTTAAAAACTAAAAATCAAAGAAAATGTCACGCTTACATCCATCCAAATAATTAATGAGTACTTAATCAAACGAATATTTCTTAATTATACGCTGGATTTGCACTAAATAGAATAGAATAATTCGTATACATGTACACTACATATCACCGGGAAAATCTCAACAAGGCTTGCTCGTCGCTCACTTTGTCTTTATCCACGACTTCCAAATCCATCTTCCACGGCAAGAAACAGCCGCCGCCGAAGCCGGATTCTCCTTACTTACGCTCTTCTTCATCATCAGAGGCTCATCAGGCGAAGGCGAAGGCTTCTTGTAGAGAATAAAATTGCGAGCTCTTTGCGATCCGATTTTGTCAAGAGGACTCAGAGAATCGGTTCCGGTGTCGTTGGAGCAATAGAGAAGAAAGCCACTGAGATCGGAGCCGAGAACAGGTAGTCGTCCCTGTCGAGCGTAAGACTTTAAGGCGGCGCAAATGACCGAAGCGACAAGCTCATCCTCGTCAACGACAAGTCGTATAGGGCCTGCGCTGCCGAGAACGGTCACGCAGATCAACATCAACCCATCATTGGTCTTCTGATGATTCTTCTTCTTCTGCTGCTTCAACTGAAACATCTTCTAGATTCAGAGTCTGAATCGACAACTTGAAAGTTAATCAACGGTGAGAGATCGATTAGGAGATAAGAAGAGGCGAATCGGGGCCGTTGAAAATTCAGTCAGGGGTGGAGGCCTGACAGCAGTAGTACCAGAATTCCTTGCGAGATAAGCCGAAAGCGAAACCGGAGCTTGTCTTGATCGATTGATGAAAAGGTCGCATTGAATCGATTTTGGTTAGGGTTTCCAGTACCATTAACGAGCAGAAAGATCGAAAAAGTTGGGAGAGTATGAGGAATGTGAGAACTTCGTGAGCGTTATTTTATATATATATATATATATATATATATATATATATATATATATATATATATATATATATATTATATAAGTTGAAGAGTGAACTTGACGGAGAAGTGACCGAACCGAGTAGCGAGTATCCTAATCCATGTAGAGGTATTATAGTTGGATTCAACTAGGTTTAATTATAAGCGATAATATATATATATATATTTTATTTTTGAATGGTCACCTTTATACCTTATACTTTGATATTTATTCACTATATATATTTTGTATTTTAATTATTGTCAACGTTGATATTATTTATTACAAATTTATATCTTAATATTAATTTAAAATAGTTAATTTATCAAAATAATTTAATAACTTAATCTCAAATAAGTTTTTGTATTTTTTATTTTCAAAATTTTAAACGATATATTTTATTAAATTAACTGCTCTATATTGATGTCAATTTATAATAAATTTCAAATCTAAAGATCAATATTAATAATAACTAAAACACAAGATATAATTTAAACAAAGTATCAAAATATAATGTATAAATTTAAAATCCTAAAGTTTGAAAGGGTAATTAAGAAATTTTAATTCAAGGGCATTTTAATAATTTTACATTTATAGACTAATTCAATAAAAATATAAAAATATTTCAAATTAAATCATTGGTGTTGAACCTAGATAAAATAAAGTTTAGATGCCTTTGGGGTAAAAGTGAAAAAGAAATTACTATCCAGGAATAAAAATGTAATTAAGGAGGGACTAACGTGAAAGAATCTTTTAAAAATTTGTGGCCAAAGTGGAATTTTAGAAACTTTTTTTGGTCCAATCGGGTGGTGACATGTGTCCCACAACCAACAATTTTTGAAAATTGCATAAAACCCACCATTTTTTCTTTCTTCTCCACAGAGGTCCCTCAAAATTATACTCTGCCACTATTCATTCACATCTCCTCTAGCCACCGAGCAGCCCGACGCACCCGTCTACATTCCTCTCCATCCTCCAACGATTCAACGCTTGCAACCCCCACCCTATTTCGACGCTCGCAGCATGAGAAATAGCCACCCGAAACCACCGCCTACCGATCGAAAAATCAGCCACCGTTTCTCTGTCCGACGTCTAATCAGCTCAACTCCGGTGCCGTTCAACTCGTCTCGATATCAGCTTTTATTTCCGACCACCCACGACTTCTAACTCAGCTCCGGTGAGAAGTTGGTTGTTGTAGCATTCTTATAATATTAAATTTTTGTGGTATTTTTCTAATTATTTCTGAATTGTTTTGACTAAGAAAATTATACACAGTGAAAGAGGAGATTGAAATATGAAATCTTATAATTTTGAAGTGTTGAAACGGTAACTGGAAGTTCGTTAATTATTGATATGAAAAAGTGGCATTTTTCTAATTATTTTCAAAATGTGGTATTTTTATAATTTGTGGATTTTTTAGCCTATTTAATGCTCGGGACTTTAAAATTGAGTTTTGACTTCAAATTTGGACTCAGTGAGACCGGGATATAAATTTTGATATAAAATATCACTATTTTCTGAAGTGGCACGAAAATCGAGAAAAATAGCTTGTGAATTGTATCGTTTTGCATGCCACAGTCTGGTTCTACACCAGAACCCATTTTCGATAAACTCTATGTCTAACCCAATGTCTTTGGGTGTTCTGAATTCAGTGGTGACCTCCGTTTCTCAATCTGAGGCTCTGTTTAGAAATTCACTTTTTGAGGTGAAATGTTGGAATTTAGAAACGTCCGCCTAAACAACTAGCTGATTGATAGAGGATTTTTCTAACGTCGTCAACTCAGCATAATTACTATTTCAAGGTAGGTGATTCAATTTTTTTGTTTTCTATTATTTTTTAATTAAAATTAGAATTTATTTTGAAAAATGAAATTTTATGATTTTATTAAATTAAATTATTTTAATGAACTGTGAACTTGTGAAATATTGTGGACTGCTCTTTATATTTTATGTATGATTTTGTACTAGTTTTAGTCTTGGGATTTGATTAAATCTTAGGAATAATATTTTTTTGATTTTTAAGTACAAAATGGATTTCTATTTAAAAATCAGAGCATGTCTAGAGTGTTAAATCATTGCATGGTTATTTGAGGCTCCACATATTTTACATTTCATATGATCATGCATGAGAGTCATCTTAGATATCACGGTGTTGTAGTTGGCAGATTAGTACACCCGCCTTCAATGAGAGTCTGTAAACCTGCACAGGTTTTGTTTTCTGATTATCTCAACTCGATATGTATAGGCATTTGGTGCCTCTCTGTCTCGGTAGGATTAGATACACAGGTGTCCCTTCGGTTTCCAGAGATAGATGTCAGGCAGGGAGCACTTAATACATATAGTATGAGTTGCTCTAGTCATGATCCGATGGTGAGAGCTCATGTGAGATGTTGATTTATGTGATGTGTAGTTATGCCTATTTTATTATGATTTTCTATGTGTTTTAACCTGGACATCTGGTTTTGGTTTTGGTATGGTTTTCTATATATGTTTTGAAAGGTTAATATTTATAAAAATTGTTTCTAGTATTGCTAACCATGTAAGTGTTTTGAGAATTATAAAAGAATTTTCCCAAGAAGGGAAATTGGGTAACCTACTGAGTATTTTATGCTCACCTCCTACTTTCTCCATAAATGGTGTCCAGTGTGACATTGATGACTATCAAACGGATTAAGGAGTTATCTTTTACTCGTAGTTCTTAACTTAGAAATTCTAGGGGTGCAGATTTAGACTTTTGTTTAAATCTTATTTAATAAATAGATTATGCTACTTGAATATGTCTGTAAAATATATATATGTCACACTAGTTTGATACTGAGGTGTGAATAGTGATGCTTGATTAATTATTTGAATTTAGTTTTTCTAAATTATTCAGTTTATGCTTACTGGTGACTATGAACTGTAGAGTAGGCTCATTGGTTGGAATTCTAAATATTTTTATTTATCGTGCTATTTAAAAAATTCAAAACTCTTAAAACATTTTCTTTATAAATTAAGAAATTTTCAATTCTAGCGAAATTTCCCTTCTGACATAGTCCCAGGGTTTGGGTCGTGACAATAAAAGTAATATTATATCTTACTATAATAATATAACCTAAAATTACTTTGATAACAAAAAATAAAATAAAAAAATAAAAGAGAAAATTTGGAAGCTTATTAATATTAATATAATGCCATCTATAATAACTAATAAGGAAACCGGAAAAGGTGAAATAGTACTATATACCTACGAGTCTCCAAGCTGATGAGAGTATTTCCACTTTTCCTGTGTAGAATATTGTATGACTTTAAGTTAACTTAGTATGTCAAGCTTTCAGATGATTCGTTGTTTTATTTTTTTGGGGTCTGGATACTAGCATGACGCTCTACTAATCCGTGCAGTTATATACTGTATCTTTACAGTTATTGTATGCAATTATATACTGTGGATACAAATTATACAGTATGAAATGATAACACACGTGTTATATGTGGTTGAACAAGTGTATTAAAACCAATAATATTATTCTATTTGGTTAGTTTTTCTTTTTATTTTAGAAATATAATCTATTTATTCAATTAACATGCAATTAATTAATCTCTTCAAGCCTTGTCAATATATTCCAACCACACAAGATTCATCCAAAGAGTCTTGAATAAAGAAAAGGAGACGAGATGAAAAATATTTTTGTAGCTCCTTTGTCCACAATAATAATTTCTTTGGCTGAGAAGAATTGTCCTTATCATGTTTTTTTTTTTTTTAATTTATACATTAATTTGACCAGTGTGTCTCTCATTTATGAAAGTGTGTTGGAGTATATAGTTCTTTTTGTGTTATTATTTCTAAGTTTAGAAGTCTAATTCATAGGTAGACCATCTCTAATACATTATGCTAAAAAAAGTGTGTTAATGTTAAATTTGGCACACTTTTTGAGCGTTGCTCCCATCTTCAATATATTATACTAAAAGTAGTATGCTAATACTAAATTTGCATGATCACATGCCAAATTTAGCATTCACTTTTTTAATTTTGTTCTAATATACATATGCAGAAGAAATGTTATTTTATATTTTAAACATTAATTTTATGTATGAAATATCTTTTTCCTACTAGTAATTTTTATTATTTTATCAATCAATTACTCATCATAAAAATTAACTTCATCTTTCAATTTACAATTATTCATATTCTATATAAATGAAAAAACTAGTCAATGCAAAAAAAATTGTAAATAAAATTTTGTTTCTCCTATTAATTCTAATAGATTATAATTTTTGTGTTATAATTATTATTTTCATCAAAATTCATGTTTTCTTAAAAATTAATGTCTATTTGTTAGCTAAAAGATTTTAAACTTCTTGTAATAGTTTATGAGTGATTCTCGGAACACACATAATATACACATAAAACATACACACAATTATGTGACATACGTTTTGAGCCACTCATAGACATAGTGGGGTCTTATTTCAAAAATCATAGGTGGTTAAAATTAATAACACATTATTGTGTGCATATTTTGTGTGCCCTTAGTATTACTCCTACCGCTATTATCATAGATCATTATTGAATAGTACATATATTTGTGTATGTACTCGATATATTTTTAAATATACCAATTCCATTGCGGCAATGTATCATTTTAAAAGTAAATATACTTAACTCATAATATCTACCAAAAATACTCAATTTGCAAATTGTTTTTTTTTTTTCCTTCATAAAAATCTTCTTCAGGTGAAAAAATTATCTATCAAATGTCAAGATTATAAATTGGTATATTCAAAACTATCTATAAATGTTGATTTTCTATCGATGGTGGTTAGGGGAAAAAAAATAGCCAACCACGAACATTTATGATTCACCTATAGGGAAGAAAAAAAAAAAAAAAGAGGCGACAATAAACTATATATATACTAAAAACCGGGGGGAGGGAGGTGTCATGCAAAATAATAATAATAATAATACTAATAATATTATTAAAAACAATTTGGTCACCTTATTTTGAGAAAATACATGTTTACCAAATTGATAAAATTCTACACTATTATTTAAAAAAATAATGAGCGAGTCAACCTGAATCACTTTTATAGGCTGGTATATTAACTCAGGGATTGTTCTAATTATTCCAAAAAAGCAAAAAGGATGTTAGACCAATGCCTTTCCTTGCAATTGCAGTTTGACGGAGGCCCAAGCCAACATCAAAGGATGTAAGAACACACAAATGTAAAAATGAGAAAAATAACATCTAGAAAAGTCAAAGTTGCTTCGATGATTACATAAATGAAGTCTACAAACAACCTCCATTCCACAAAATTTCAATAAACCACAAGACTCGTATCATTAATAAAGAACTAATATGGGACATTCTTTGGCAGATTCCTATTGACATTACTCTTCATTCCAATCTTAGTTCGCATGGCCTCCACCCCTGATCTATTCATTTCCTTAATCACTTTCATCCTCACCATCCGTTCTCTTGACTGCACCGTGGCTAATCCCATGCTCCTGTACCTGAAACTCAAAATACAATGTCTTTTCTTTTAGTTGTTTTTCCTTGCAATTGTCTCGTTATTCATGATACTATGAATGGAGGCTATATGCAGGGAAAAAGAAGAAGAAGAAGAATCAAACCTCGAAGCTAGTGCAGCCGTTATAGCCATATTATTTACAGGTGATGGGCGTGGTTTCTGGCGATAATAGCGCAAGAATTCCCGGGAACCGAGTGTTTTTGTCGAAACTCCATCGTTAGATCTTCTTGTGATAATGAGCTCAGGTCCAACAAGTTCCACAGCATTGGCATCACCTGATGTAACCAGCTGTTTACCATCCTCATCCACATAACTGTACCAAAAAATAAAGAGCAGCCGGCTTAGATACACAACAAACTATACATAGCACATAAACATAAGGTTCCATAAAAGGGGAAAAAAAACCTGCTGGTGTAATCATAGAACTCTTCCAACTCCACTTCCTCATCCTCTCCGCCATCGCCATAGTGTACTTTGCAATGGCTTTTTGCCACCATATGCTTCCTAACTGCTTCCAAACTGCTAAAGGGATGGCATCTATCATTGCAGTACAAACACATGAAATCCCTTCTGACCTGATAATATAAGAGAGAGACATGAAGTGAGACCGACTTCTGATAATGGCCAAAGGATTAAAGAAAGAAAAGAAACTAGTTAATTAGGAAGAAGCATTGCAAAATTCAGAGTACCTTGAGGCCAAGATAAGTAAGAAGGCCTTTTGGATCCTTCAAATACTCAACATCAGGAATGAAGAATCCATGAAGCTTGTGCATGTGAACCATGCAGCTCTCTATTTTATCATGCTCCAAATCACATATAAAGCAACAAGCTGGATCCAACTCATCATAGTCCTCAACATCACCCTCGTCATCCATCTCATCATCAGAAGCGTGCTCACCGACGTTCAAATCAGTCAAGGACTTCGTAGCTTCACTAATCAATTCTTCTTCAGCATCAACCTCCTCCCACTCGTCTTCACTATCTTCAATTTCATCACTGGCAGCTTCCCTTTGCAGGGGAACCTTATTCACAACACGACGTGGGAGTGGCTTGATGATTGGCATCTCTTCATCATCAGCATGGATCCCTTGAGAAGCCTGCAGGATGTGACTTCGTGATTTGAGATGCTGGGCATGAGCCTTGGAACTTCTATACCCTTTGCCACAAAGACCACAGCTGTAGAGCAGCGGGGTTTCGTTCGACCGGTTTTGCTCCTGTGCAAGGGCAGATTGTCTAGCCAGAAATAATGCTTCTGTAACTCCGGGGACCCCAGCTACCTGATTTAGTTTAGCCACAACGATTCACAAGCTATTTGATATTCAAGCTCAGCTTATTTACTTTACTATGCATTTCACTAAGAAGAATACCACTTACAAAAACAATCAGAACAGAATCACTCAAGCTATCTAGTGAATCAAATGGGCAGGCAAACAAATAAAACAAATCGCAGAAAAAGCCAATTTAGATTATATTAGTATTAAAAAAAAAAACATAAAACGAACGCTTTGAAAACACCATTATCAGATAAATAAAAAGCAAGAACAAAAAATTGTGTCCCCAAAAACACACAACATCCAATTCAATCAGGGCACAGTCTATATATAACCATTCAATCGCAGCAAAATCTTCAGCTAAAAGCTCAGAAACAAAGATGGATACATTAAAACAAAAGATATTAATTTTTCTATATAGTGAAGCCAAGTCATATGAAAATAAATTGTTATTGCATACAACCAGCCATAAATCAAGACCATCTTCAGTTCCTGAAAAATGGGAAAATTTGGATTTTTGGGAAAAGTTGGATGTTTTACAAGTATATAAATATATAAGACGCATAGGCCTCAACGTCAGGTGTAGCCCAAAACCCATTTAGAAAACATAATCAGAAATACAAGAAGCCGAGGCAAAAGGGTTTATCTCGAAAATCCTTAGGAACATAAAAATCAACAAATGAAATTAAAAGTCGAAAAGGAAAAGAAATTGAAAAGGGAACCTTGCGCTTGAGATTGTAGCGGTGCCATTCGGACTTGTAGTGAAGCTTTTGGTCCGAATCGTTATTGAATTCCTTGTTGCAAGCGTTGCACGTTAGAATCGGCATTATTATTAGTTTTTTTCTTTTATTATTTTGAAGATTTTCTAGTCTTGTATCCAAGAAAATCTGTAAGAAACTTGGTGATCAAGGCTAGGTTTTGGGGTAAAAGAAGGGAAGAAAGAAGAAGGGTTAGGATGAGATGAGGAGAAAGAAAAATCTGAAAATGTTTAATGCGACGGCTCGTTCGTAAATCGACGAAACGGTGGATTATGGTCTTAACGTGTGGGTAATTGGTATCTTAAATCTTCCCAACCCATACTGCTTGGGTCTCAAGTTCACGCTTACGCAAGCCTCTGCTGCGTCATAGGTCGTGGGACTCAATATGTTTAAGACGGTCCTCTCTCGCTTGCTTCAGTCTCAGGCCCATTTCCAACTTTGACGAACACCCAATGGTTTGGGGACGGCAATCCAGCAAACGAATACCCATTTTCTTAAGTATATTTCTACAAACACTCGTTTCTATTTATATTTCATAAATATCCATTCCTTTACCAGTTTTTTTGAGAAATGTAAATCAGACATATTTTGTACGTAAAAAATATATATATATATATATTTATATATTTTGTGATATATATTTCATGAATAAAAGTTATACCTAAACATCAGCATACATTTCAATATATATACCGTAGAAATTTCCACTACAAATGTAAATCATAAGTAAAAATTTATATTGTAAATTTATACTACTTATATTTTACACGTGAAATATATATACCTGAAAATTTAGTATATCTTTTAAAATATGTAAAACAAGTATAAATTTACATTACAAATATAAACTATAGATAAAAATTTATATTGTAATTGTATATCACTCATATTTTGTACATGATATGTATACATGAGCATGTACGTATTATCCCTTTTTTTTCATTACCAAAAAATAAAAAAAAATTATCCCTTTTTTCCACATTTTATATAAAATTTACATTGAAAATATAAATTATAGGTAAAAATTTACATTGTAGATGTATACCACTCATATTTTCTAATTGAAATATATAACTAAAACAATGGGCATATTTTATAATTGAAATATATAACTAAAACAATGGGTATTTTTGAAAGAAAATAAGAAATGAGCATTATAATATATAACGCACAAACATGAGTATTGGGCGTAAGTTTATCGATTTTGGCATGTGTGACTAAGTCATTTCGCCCAAAATATTTCTATGGGTCTTTTTGAAAGAAATGAGATTTTGAGCACTGTCCACCATGCATTTTATGACAACTAGTCATAATTTTTATGACCGTAATGATCGTTAATCCTATAGATATTAACTATTTAATTAAGCTTATACCATTTTTAATTGAGAAAAATTTTATGATGATTCTAAAAATTGATTTTAAAAAGTTAATTTTTTTCCACTGGCCCAGTTTATGGCCTTTGCTTTTGGACCCATCATTATGTTGTAAAGTATAAATTAGAAAATACTCAAGACTCCAACCCAGATCGAATTCAAAACCTTCAATTAAATAAATACTAATGGTTTTCTTTTATCTATGCTTGAAAACAGTACAAATCTCAAATCCCCTAATTCAAATATCAAGCAGAGCCTCATTAAAAATAATATCAATAATTTCAGTATGGTAAATATTCATAAAAATTAACATTTTCACTAGAGATCACAAAACCACTAAAAATCTCCAAACTTGGTGTTCAATGCAAAAGCCATAAAAAATCTAAACCCAAAGCACAGAGTGGCTGAAAAATAGAGGACCAAAGTCTAAAATAATTGTTGGTATAAAACCTCGAAAAATTAATCGCCGAGGAAGTGCCAATGATAGATAATCTTCGTCGTCTAGACAATAATCTCGTCGGAATCTATGTTCAAGCTTGACAGTGGTATATGTATTTCCTATAGCTCATTGTATCAGCAATAAGAAAATCTGAAATGACTTTTGTCAAGAAGAATCTAAAATCGTGAGTTTTTAGTAATTTTGAGTATAAATAAAGGTGAATAAAAAATTTATAAAATTCAGAAAAAACTAAGTACTTAGATTTTACATTCTAATCCTCAAATCATTAGAAATTCAGTATTAAAAAGGATTTCTTTTTAATTTAGTTTATCAAGAAAGAAACGTGAATTAAGGTTCAAGTAACATAGTTAAGTAGTTTAAAAGCTTAGCTTAATAAAACTCTAGTATTGAATAAACGAATTTCGCAATTCATAAATCCGAATATCCAAAAATTAATTTAGTCAGGATTAGTCATAATTCCAAATGCTTAAAGTTTTGAAAATATGCTATTTAGGAACCATAATATCTCATTTATAAATCAAATCTTCAAATAGTAGTAAAGATACCCTCATATATTCACTTAGTAGGTACGACTAAATTGGCTAAACATTTAGACATGAAGAAAGAAAATGACAAAGTATAGGGACTAACTAAAGGAGAAGAATAGGGCCACAAGTATAATCTAATCGACTTGCCTAATTTCATTCAGTTTAGCGATTGACAAAAATTTTACTAATTCAGTAAATAATAACTTAGATTTAGTAAATAATATAATAAATAAATAATAAAATAACTTAGATGACCTTAAATTAATTAAATANGAGAAGATAAGGATTTACTAAAAAAAAAGAGGGGGTTAGTTCGGGAAGGAAGGGAAGGATTGAGCCATCAAGACAATTAACTTGAATGAACAGTCACTTGAAAAGGAGGAAAGTGTTAGCTATTGTTAGCCCAAGATTGATAACCCAAGAGGGATGTGAATTGAGTTTTAAAACGTTTTAAGAAACTTTTTGGCTATTCAAAACCATATACCACTATTTTGAAATTTTTTAGCTAAATCAACAATAATGCCAAATATATAGTAATAATAGAAAAAATATTTAGCATACTAAATATTAAACACTCAATTAAATAGTTTGCAATAAAGTAAAGAACGTAGGGACAAAGAAAGTGCAAACTCAGTCTTTACGAGATTTGACAAACACGACGGTTTACCTATGTTCCCAGCCCTCGACAACTTGCTTTGAGTTTTCCACTATCGAATTAAGATTATAGGTTTAACCGACACTTTTACAAACAGAGTGAATTCTTCTTAGGTACACCCTAGCATTTACAATAGTTTTGACTCCGGCTTTATCACGCCTAACCTCAGATTGTTTTGACTCCGATGACAACCTTACCTATACGAATTGTTTAGACAGTGATGCTAATCTCACCAACTCACGGGTTGTTTACGACTCTGGTGGTAACCTCACTTAAATCGGGTTATTTATGAATCCGGTGGCAATCTCACCTCACACTCAATAGTTTTTCAATAAACAAGAGTGAATACTCACCCACAAATTCTCCTTACAAAATAATTAATACAATTTTGGCTTAGGAGATTTGAGAATAATGCACAAATGATGTTCTAAGAATGACTTGACTGATTCAAATTAATGAAGTCTTTTCCCAAGTGCAGAAGTGTCAAAGTAATAAATTACTCAGTAAGACCGAGGTCAATCCACAGGAAGGTTAGTGAATAATACAAGACCATAACACATATATTACAGGAATAAAGATGATAGAAGAAAGTATGTTGTAGGATGATTATGAC
>JXTB01000036.1:1058723-1082544 GCA_002914805.1 Parasponia andersonii
CGCAGAAACAAATATTTAGCACAAATTAGAGGTAATTCTTGCTTTTATGCCTATGTCTATAAAAGTGCTTTAAATTAGGGAATTTAATGAAACTCTAAGTGTATAATGATAATCTAATCCCATAATAAATGTACACAATTAAACGTTCATCATGACTCAAATAGATTTAAAAGTTATAATTACGTAAAAGAGAGCTTTTGCACTTAGAAACTGATTGGGTATCAATATAGGTTTGTATTTTCTTGTTCTAAGTCATCAAACTTAGCTCTATTTAAAAGCATCTTAAAAAATAGTCGTTTTCGACGGTTGGTAACTTGCTGCCAAAATTTTGGTCGACCAAAAATAATTTTGGTTGACCAAAAAACTAGTCGTCGGAGTCTGACACGTCAGTTCAGCTCCAACGGTCATTTTTGGCCATTATTTGGGTCGACCAAAATTGGTCAGAAACCTATTTTTAGTTTCTTTGAACCAATTTTTGGTCATTCTTAAAACTTTTTTTTTTCAAATCATTTTTGACATTAAAAAATGTACTTTTGAGAATTTTTGGGCTAGATTAGAAATGATATTTATTTTCAAATAATTAAGAATTAGTGGATTTAAAGTTTAGCTAATTCTTTTAAGATTTGTTTGAAAATTTATTTGAAAGATTTTTAACAGTCAAAGAGAATTTATGTGCAATGAACTAAATCAAATACAAGACTAAATATGAAATATACACTATCTAAGTATGGTCTTGTACCTTGATTATCCATCTTCAAGCTTGATTCTAATAAGTCCATAAGCATCCATCTTTAAGCTTAATTCCTTGATTAACTTGAGCTAGAACTTTAAAACTATTTCACTATACACTCAAGTTAAATCATTAGTACTAAATCAAATATTTGTTATCTTCAAAATAAGAGTGAGTAAGATTGAAGTCTTAATTTCCCAACAGAAAGTAGGGGGAGTAAGCTCTAAAGCTCAGTGGAAAAATTGTTATATCATTTGAAAATATTTTTAGTGATAAAGAATTCCTACATGGTTACTTTAATCCAAAATACCTTTGTAAAATCATATATATATATATATATATGAAAGTATAATACCCAAAATCAATCAGTCCACAAACACATAAAACAAATCCATCCATACCCATGAGTTCACCATCTCTCATCAATAGAAATCAGGATATTGACACTATGTAAACTTGTGAATCAATTTACGAATATATCCATTTGATTCCAAATCAAGTATTAATTAGGGTTAAAGAATGTTTAGTAATCTACTGAGTCTAAAATTAGAAAAGGTACTTGAAAAGTTTGATTTATGTATATACATTTATAGAAACAAAATAACTTGATCTAGAGGTCTTTCAAATCAATACTACCAAATGTAAAACAAAATCTTACTAGTATATAAATAGATTGTTGGCTTCGCAAAACTTAGTCTCAAAGTAGCATATTAATTTAAAATAATACTTCCTTTGAAAAAGTGTATTACTCTTACCTAGCCAATAATCGAGTTTAAAATGTTCATGATTTCTTTGAAAACAAACATGCCATTTTAGTCAAATATAAAGGTCTACATTGATTAAAATCTTAATTGTCAACTTGAAATTTTTAAAAGTTCCAAAACTTAATAACTCAATTTTAAATCCAAGCAAACTCTTAATAATTCAAGAATTCTCAACCAAAGAACTACAATAACAAAACTTAATGAAACTAGAGAAATGCAATTACTATATTCAAACAATATCTTAAAATATCAAACTAATCACTCAATCAATGAGTATGCTATGTAAAAAGTATCATCGAATGTAGAGCCAAGTCACAAGATATCTAAATTAAGTATCACAAAGATATTAATCCCAAGAAAATAAAATCTCAATCCTATAAATACCAATAGAGTCAAGCCACATCAGCTAAAATACAAACACTAAACCAGTATATCACAAATAAAAATTCTCAAGAAAATACAACCACGATCAAATACTGCAAACAAATACGAGAATATAACCTGAGGGATAACATATAGATAATCCACAAGAAAACCAAAGCACAACTAAGAGGCAAGATACCGGATTGCTACCTTAGGACCTACAAGATTTATATAGCTTACAATCTAAATAGATGGGAGAGTACGAGAACAAATGTCCATTCAAAGCGAGTGATTGAGTTAAGAATGGAATTCAATAATCTTATGTCAATTCGACATTTTTGAAACTAAAATTTCTGAAAAATCAACTTCCAAGTACATTAGAATTTCACTTTAGAGAAGTTTAATAGAAGACTTGGAATGAATAGAAGCAAAATTAACTTATCTAGCCAAAGTAATATACGAGGTATTTATCAAAACTATTTCTAAAATATTTTTAAACACTAAAAATCATCACAGGCATGATCCCAGATGGATTTGAAGTCGTGCTCTGATTCAATTCTATCATGATCAGGAATCTAAAGCTATGAGTTTTAGTAAATTTGAGTGTAAATAAAGATGAATAAAGAATTTACAAAATTCGAAGGAATCCAAGTACTTAGATTTTACATTCTAGTCCTCACATCATTAGAAATTCAATATTAAAAAAGGTTTCTTTTTAGTTTAGTTTATCAAGGAATAAACACTAATTAAGATTCATCATAAAATAGTTAATTTGTTTTAAAATGTTGCTTAATAATATTCTAATCTTAAATAGATGAATTTCAAAAATCTTGAGTCTGAATATCCAAAAATTAATTTACAGAGTTAGTAATAATTATAAGTACCAAAATTTCTAAAAATATGCTCCTTATGAACCTTAATATCCTATTTATACACTAAATACTCAAATAATAGTAAAGATATCCTCACATATTCACTTAGTAGGCACAATAAACTTGGCTAAATAGTTAGACAATAAGAAAAAATAGGACAAAGTATATGGACCAATCAAAAGAGAGGAATTGGGCCATAAGCATAAGTCAATCGACTTGCCTAACTATCGAGATAACTAACTCGAATGAATAGTCACCTGAAAATGAGAAAAGTAGAGGAGTGAGCTCAAAAGCTCAGTAAAAAAACTATTACCTCATTTGAAAACCTTTTTAATAATGGAGAATTCATGTATGGTTAGTTTAATCCAAAACACCTTTGCAAAAGTATATTATATAAATATATATATAACAATTTCCAAAACTGATAGTTTGTATATATATATAAGCATGATACCCAAACTCAATCAGTCCATGAACACATGACACAAATCTACTTGTAGCCATGAGTTCACTACCTCTAATCAATAGAAACCAGAATGTTGTACTACATGTGCCATACAGCCTGCTTGACACCTAGCCTATACCCAAAGGGGACATCCGTGCATCGCCTACCAAACCTGGTGGGGTAAATGCTTTGTCTACACCTATCAATTTGGAGGGGCAACTGAATTACAAACATCTGCTAACCTAGAGGGGCAACCGACTTACCTATGCCTGCTAAAATAGGAAGGTAATAAGAAAAAAAAAATCTCCTACAGGTTTACAGACTTTGCATCGTCGGTGGAGCTGTAGAACCACACTGTAAAACTCCAAGATGATAACTATTGGGAATATGCCCTAGAAAATAACTTCTTTATTTGGCATTTTAAATAATGTTTATTGGATTTAAGTGTTATCTATTTGCTGTCAATAAATTTTGTATTATGTTCCAATTATATACATGTGATGTTTATGTTTTCTATTATGCAAACGTCTAAAAGTTTCCATGACTAATAATAAGTAATAAAGAATTATTCGTGTGAAGTATTCACATATAGGAGACTAAATTTTTTATTTCATTATGTCTAAATTAAAATTCACATTCTGCCAATAAAGATGGAATACTTTATTTTGCTATAGAATATAGTATTGTCTATTTCAATGGGATTAATGAAGTCTCCAATCATCGAAGTGTTTGATTTCGAATAGAAACACTAGTGCATTATAAAAAGTTATAAGTGCATTGAACTGGATCAAGTGAAATATAATTTAAGGTTAAGTGCCATAGCTTAATATTCTATCTTTCACTAATCTAGCACTATTGCAAGATTACCTTAATCCCAGTGATTGTTAGACTTGCTTTCATGAGTTTTATCTTTTTGATTTACTAAAGGACTAGTTCTGATTATATGGTTCGAACTCTAGTATCTTGGAAGATAAGGTTTGTGAATTGACGAGAATGTCCTTCATGATTTGGACATCATGCATATAATATCACTTTAAGTTTTTTCAAGGACTTAGATAATAAAAAACCAGGTGCCAGGTATTCACTTTGTGAATTTGATTGTGTTTGTATAGGCAGCTACAAACATTGTAGTCAATTATTATCCATTAGATGAAAAATAGTAACTCAAAGGTAAATATGTACTAGAAGGGTAGTAGGGTAATTTCATCTCATAAGTACATCATTGCATCGGGAGTATATTTACAGTTATAGTATATACTAAATAGATCAAATTAATAAAAATATTAATTAGCTTCACAAATAATATATGAGATTTAGTCTAAGAGTACAATGTTGGGCCTATAACAGAGTGCCTCAATATTAATAGACAAGGCCTAGTCATAATTAAGAGTTAATTATGACTGTGGGTAGTTGGCCTATTGGAGCTTAGACTATTTGGATCCATAAGGTCCCTTGTCTAGCTCACACATAGCCCAATACTAATTGAATGGCCGGTTAAGCCCAATAAACCCATTAGGCTTTACATTACGCTAATACTTAAGAGAAAAGTTTTCCTAAGCCTTTTTACAGTTCCACACGCTACTCTTAGTCATAATGACTATAGAAAATATGAGACACAGAGAAAAGAGAGAGTGTGAGAGAACCGAGCTACCACGGGAGCAATCTCGAGTTCGCTCATGGTCGCCAAGAAAGAGATACCCATGACGGTAAATGTGCAATTAAGGAAAAGAAGAGCGTCTTTCGAATTGTCCACTCATCTCTCGTTCGGAATCAAGAAGATGCCTACACACCGAATCATTCAACGAGCTCTAGAGAATAGACAGGAAGGCTTAATAGTTGTGAAACACTTTCAGGTTTCATCTAGACTAAGATTCATGAATTGATTTATGGTAGATCAACGACTCTATGTTTTGTTTTGTAAAGTTTCAAGAAAATAACGGAAATTATTTTCAGTAGAATCGCTTTTTGAAATTTATTTTCAGAATTTCCAGCAATAACCCAGTGCTCATGTGTGTTTCTACGACACATGTACTCTGAACTGATATGTAGAAATAACTATGTAGTACTTTAAGTTCAAGTGACGCTCTAGTTTCTAATAAAATAGTTAATTAAATTTTATAGAAAAATGGGCAGTATGACGGCCTTATTTTAATATATCCAAAAATAATATACACTTAGAAAAATCCAAGAGCAATCTAGTATATATCATATAATACAATTCTATTACAGATATCCAAAATAGTTCCAAAATCACTTTTTTTATTATGTGTAACATAAAGTAAGTCTTATTCAAAAACGATATAAAAAAGAGGTAATCGAATCCCTACCTCACTAGAATAATGATATCATACTATTAGAATCTCAAGGTGTCATTGGATGATTGTTTGGAGGGTTAGGAACCAATTCCAAGCCCTCAATTATTCTCTTGTGAAAAATCAACTTCTCTATGGAGCTCCAAATTAATAAGCGAATCTCTCCATTAAATTTTTAGCACTCAAAATAGCTAGGTTAGATATATAATTTGTCCAATTCTGGTTCGAGTCGAAACTAGAAATGTGGCATAGAAAATGAGGCGAATGTGAGTTGTCCAATATCATTTTTCGTGCCAATCACTAAACATAGTCAATTTATATTAATCCTTACTATTTCATGAGTACATTCTAAAAATAACATTAAAAACATGATCCAATAGTCTGATCAAAAAGTTAACTTCGAACTCAAAACGTCCATAACCAACCATAAATGACAATTTTTAATCTGGGCAAAATAAGGTCATAAACTATATACTTGGAGATTCCTCTCGATGAGACGAATCCAACGAGTCTAAGAATACCCTTTGAAATAGCCAGAAACGAATTCAAAAACATTCACGACTTCACATGGTATTTTTCGACAAATGACAACTCCGACGACTGTGAAACTCTACCTGATGGCCGATGGCTGCTGGCGGTACGGGAAGTTAAGGTCGGATGCTGTAGTGGTGCCTAGAGGCTGAAGGTGCATCAGTGGCACTTGGTGGTGGTGGTGGTGTTTTGTTAAAGAGAGAGGAAGAGAAAGAGTTCACGAGGGCGGGAGAGAAAGAAAAAGGAAAGGGAAATGAGGGGCCATGTGGTTCTTGTCAAAAGGGTATACAATTTTTCAAAATTACACTTTGGTCTCCTATGTTTTAAACTTCTTTCATTGTAGTCCTTGACAAATTTGCATTTTAGTCCCCCATGCTTTCAAAAACTTTTACAAATAAGTCTCTCTCTTACTTAATCTGGAAATTGGTAAAATCAAACTACCCTCCTTAAATCTGAGTTTTTACAACTTTCATTCCCCTAGATCAAATTTTGTGTTCATAAATTCCTTATCCTAAGCCAGATAGATGAGTTTTCAATAACTTGTATTATCAAGGTGACTCTTTGAAATTTTTTTCATATCCAGAAACAAAAGTTTTATGTTAACAATATCAATGTAGCCTCTACTAACTTCAAGCTTTTAAGTGGGATGATGTGTCAAATTATTTAAAACTAAAGGGATAGGAATTAGGACAGGCTTTCGGGGACAGACGATATCATTCCTATTGATATGCATGTATATAAACACCAAATTGCATGCAAAGATAGATAGACAGATACTAAATTAATTAATGCATGAGCATGCATGCATGTATTATATAATAATGATAAAGAGTTGAACATCATCATATCATCCCTTAATTACCCTAGACTGTGCATGCGTGCGATGGCTTCCTTCCTTCAATTAGTCATATCAGTGACTCTCTTTTGTAGTTAACGTAGTGCCACAAGATGATTAGCCGACTCCTCCAGTCCTTTTCCTTTTATCGGCTTATCCCACCACTTCTTCAGAGCTTCCAGTTTTGCCTCCTCCAATCTCTTCTTCTCCGTTATTTCAAAATAAAGATGAGTAGTGTTGTGTGATTTTTTTATCACCACAAATAGTTGACCTGCCTAATATTTTAAAAATACAATTAGCTAACTAATGAGAAGATAATTACCTATTATTATGTAGTCACACAATCTCAATATTATATTATATTTTATTATATAGTTTTCTATTCACAAAATTGGGAAACCTAAAGCCACCTTCACCTATATAAAGGAGGCTTAAACTCATAATTTTTCATCTCACAGTCATCTCATAATCACTTCACTATACACTCTCTCTGTAATTCTCTCTTTGCTCTCACCTTGAGACTTACAAAAATTCTTGTAATTCTCTAGAAAATAGTGAAGAATAGTTGGCGTAGGCTCATCTTTTTTGGGGTTAAACTACTATAAAATTCTTGTCCCCTTATTTGTTTTTCTCTATCAATGTTTTTCACATACAAGTCATATCTTACAATTTCCTAAATCAATTATTGACAAAACCTCTGTCAACAATTAGTGCTAGAAGAAGAGTTATTCCAGTAAAGAGTTTGTCGCTTTTGTTTCTACAATGGTAAATACTAGAAGTATTACCAGAAGTGCTAGCATCAACCAAAATTAACCTCAAAGTGCTGCTGCTACGTAGGCCGATCATGCTTAGGATCAACCAACTGTGATTGCACCTGAGTAGAATATCATCCAAAAACAAGACCGCATGGAGGATGCTCTTGCAAACCATTAACAAATTACCAATTAGATCAATGATTCTTTTAGGTGACTTGCTGAAAGATAGATGGTCACTTCACCATAGCATGAATGTCCCAAAGATTGCCCTATTCGATGACCAAAAAGAGGGATCTAGATCCAGGAGTTGGGAAATCACGACCTGCCCAAGACCTATTAGGAGCGCCATGCAAATCACACTTCTAAGAGAAAAGGAAAAGATGTAGACTTACCATAGGAATCTGGTACTAAGAGTTCGAGCACAGACCATGATCGTGGACAATGCTCTAGGAGAGCTCCCATCAACTGTGATCATCTGAGCAATGAGCAAAATTTTCAATTAAGAAACATTTTCGAAAGCATTAGTAGGGAGCCAAGGCAAAACTCTACAGACCTAAGATAACATCTAGAATAGTGACATCAAAGAGGTAGTCATGAGCGATTTACATTGTATCATAATGACCAAACTCTATCACGTCCAACTATTTCAGTGGAATCTTCACAGAGGTCATTACAGACTCTATCTAATCAACATGTCTTACATCATGAAAATGGCGACCAAAGATCACCCCTACCACCAGTAAGAGACAATGCGCTTCCTCCTCACATTAATGTTCATAATCTGAGGATCGCATTAGATGCACTTGTTGGATGGGATGATGAACTCGCAGATGGATATCGTCAGTCACCATTTAATGAAGAAGTTCGAGCTGTTGCACTTTCTTCTGAATTCAAACTTCCTACCATAAACACTTTTGATGGGAAAACTCATCCACAGGACCATATGAATCACTTTATCGACCTGATAGAGCTCCACCGAGTCAACGACCTTACACATTGCAGATGTTTTATTATAACCCTCACAGGTGCAGTGAAGAAGTGGTTCCGAGGACTTCAACTTAGTTTGATCTCGTCTTGGCAACAACTTCAGACTGCATTCTTCAGACAATTTTAGGCTACAAAGAACTTTACTATTCCATTAATCAGTCTATCTGCCATTCAATAAGGTCTAGAGGAAACTCTGTGATCTTACTTTAACCATTTTACTTCAGAGTTGGCAAAGGGTAATAACCCATCTGAAGAAGGAGTCTTGACTTTAATGATGGCTATAGTGCGACCAGAGACTAAACTCTGGGAAGTGTTGTTGGAGCAAGAATGTAGGACTCTTAAAGAATTATATCGAAGGTCAAATTTAAAGGTGAAATCTTCTCAAGAAAATCTTTATTAGATGAAGAAGGAAGGAAAAAGACATGGCCAAAAATACGGCCACAACAACAAATAGTAATAATAATAAGAAGTCAAAAAATAGGAAGAATGAGCAATCAGTTGAAAAATAGCCCGAGCCAAAGAAGCAGGAGATTCTAAGGGCTCCTCTATAATTCAACAATTATATTGAGTTAAGTGCTCTCATAGATCATACTTATACAGTCACACATTAACAGGAACAGTATCATCAACTGGGCCATATGAAGTGAGATTGGGGAAAATGTTATCCTAATAAGTTTTACAGATATCATAACGACATTGGACAACACACCAGCAAATGTTATGCCCTAAAAAATGAGATCAAAAGGTTAATCAGAGAAGGGTGGTTGGGCAGTATACCAGGCAAGATGATAGAGGTTTACGTTGATGATATATTGGCAAAGTCGAAGAAATTTGAAGATCACATTAAGCACTTTGATGAGATGTTCAAAATTATTTGAAAATATCAAATAAAGTTGAACCCCTAGAAATATGTATTTGGTGTAGGATCTGGGAAGTTTTTGGGATTCATGGTCAATTAGTGAGATATTAAAGCTAATCCTGAAAAGATCCAAGCATTGATTGACATGTAGTCACCTCATAAATCGAAAGATATAAAGAGCTTGGCGAGAAGAGTGGCTGCACTTAGTCGATTTATATCAAGATCAACCGACAAATGCCAACCATTCTTTGAGGTGTTAAAGGGTTCGAAGAAGTTTGAATGGACAAAGAAGTGCGACCAGGCATTCCAAGATTTAAAGAAATACTTGGGTTCTCCTCTACTCTTGTTGAAGCCAAAACTAGGAGAAACGTTATACCTGTATCTTGGTGGCATCACCCAGATCTCTATTCAGTCCTTGAGCACTTCATATTCGAGCTTCTTTATTATATATGAGCTCCCTATTATGCGAGCTTTCCCTCTATATTTGAGCTCCTCACTATCTTTGTTCTCGACGAGATCTTCACTCCATTCCTCAGACCTTCAAGATCTCTGAATCATTAGAGGGGTTGGAATTTTGGATCGCCGAATTTCCAAAATTCCTAAAAATCTTAGGATTTTCTTCTCGCTTCATGCCTTAGCATGTCGTATTATGTGATATCCCCTATTAAACAAACAAATGACTAAGCAAAACGTCCATAATTCGATGTGATATATTGCTATTCATTCTATTTTGACATGGAACTTTTGAAAAACATACTTGAGTTTGCATCACTCATGCTCGCTATTTTTCATAAGTGACCTAATCTATCCTAATACTTAAAATCTGTTTTAAGTTATTGGATTTGAATTGCAAGAGCGTAAAGATCGACCTAACTTATTTTTAAGTTATCGACATGACATAGAATTCTGAATCTTCAGAATGACCTAACAGTTCCTACAAATTTATACCTTATGGAAGATTTTCAAATATGGAACCTCAAGTTAATATGCGAGGTAACCTAACGATTTCTATGATTCACATTCAATTAAATAACGAGCTAAGGGTTTATCCTATAAAATAGCTTGATTATTATTTTATGAAACAAAGTGTCTTAAAGAAATATGAGCTCAACCAAATAGCATGTGTCCCAAGGGTCATGTATTTTTTAAATCATTGTTTACTTTCAGTATTTTTTGAATTTTTTAATATTTTGCTGGAAATTTTGAAATATGACAAATATAACACCCTTTTAAACTACTAAGAAGCATAAAAGGATTTCATGTCATCCACTAATTCAACTATTATGGGTTGCTCTTCAATGACGTAGGTGTCATCAATTATGTTTTCAGGGTAGTACACCTTGTTTTGTTTCCTGACGACTTCATTAATTTCAACGAAAAAGCATCATGTTTAGATTGAGACTTTCAGAATAAGAAGCATACTTCTACAATGCGAGTATTATTATGAATTTATAGTTAAGAAAAGTTCTTCTTTAAAAGACTTTACAGCCTCTTCAATGCTCTACTAGTAAACAGTCGCATCGACAATGATATAGTTTTTAAACGTTTCCTACTTCTCTATAAGTTTTTATAAAAGATTAATGAGATCGCATTTTAGTTGCATACTTCACTTTTGCTCTTGCTATTGAAGAAGTGATGTTTTTTAGTGTACTAAGAGTTTGATCCTTATTATATTCACAAAAGGTTAATTCATTTATCTACGAGAAAAAAGATGTCAACAAGAGTATGGTTGTGCTATTTAATCACTACTTTACACCTATCAACTCAATCGTTGATATCGACAAAGAAGAATCGAAAGTATTTACAACAAGTTTAGTTGAAGCTTGAGCGGGAACTATTGGTCATAATAGCATGCGGTCAACTATTTTATTGAAGAAAATTTTCAACACGTCAAGAATGCATTAAAAGCTAGAGGGCTATTGTTGTGTGATTTTTTGACCACCACAAATAGTTGACCTATTTAATCCCTAAAAAGGGGAATTAGCTAATTAAGGAGGAGATAATTACCCATTATTATGTAATCACTCAATATTGTATTTTATTATGTAATTTCCTATTTACAAAATTGGGAAACCTAAAGCCACCTTCACCTATATAAAGAGGAATTCATCTCATAATTTTTTATCTCAGAGTCATCTCATAATCACTTCACTATACACTTATTTGTAATTCTTTCTTTGCTTGCGACTTAGAGAAACTCTTGTAATTCTCTTGAAATTAGTGAAGAACAGTGGATGTAGGCTCATATTTTTTGGGGCTGAACTACTATAAAATTCTTGTCTCCTTATTTGCTTTATTTTATCAACGCTTTTTATACACAAGTCATATCTTACAATTTTCTAAATTCATTGTTGACAAAGCCTCTTTTAACAAGTAAAAGCACCCCTAGTAGTCATCCCACAGTCAATGACAATAACTGTTTTGACGTTAATAACTGTTTTGACGTTTGGGTAGCTGAATGTGATGTTAAGCAAAATGATTGTTAACCAAAAGACATATATAATACGTACTAAATAAATTTATTTAATGTTTTAACATGACATGATGTTTCAAATGTTATTTTTGCCATCTTCAAATATTTGTTTTTGACATTTATATTTTTTTTCCTTTTTATCAATACACTCGAGTAACCTGTTTTCATCTTCATTTTTTCAAATGTTTCTCTAATCAATTTTTAATGTAAAATCATCTATTAGTCCATGATATGTCATAAAAGGCTGAAAAATTGAGCCTTTTTCTGTGCAGTAAACTATCAAGCAAATATATTTTCAAGCTACACATGAAACAATAGAATTGTCTTATTGCATTGTATTAGATGCATAATATCATTGTAAGGCTATTTTATCCATATCAAATCGTCTTATAATTACGGACATTATCAATTTTAACCCTTTTTTAAAGCCCATTATGGCATACAAATAAAATATAAATCATTTACAAATCTAGATTTTCTTTTTTAATAAAAATTTTAGAATTCTAAAATTACCCCCACCTCCCCAAAACTTTATCAGTTAGTATAAAAAAAAAGGGTGAACTACAAAAAAATACTCTAAAGTTTGAGTGTTCTGTAATTTAAACTATAAAGTTTAGACTCTGCAAAAATAATACCCTAAGATTAAGAAAATCAAAAAATTAGTACCCTAGATTGACTATTTGACTAAGTTTAGTAATGCAAAAATAATAATATCCTCTAAGAAAACTGGATTAATCCTTATTACTCTCATTAGTTTTGATAATATTATTGTTTTTTATTAATTAAAGTTATTCAAAAAATCAACTAAGGATATTAATTTTCAGAAATTATTAATCTTAGGGTATTTTTTTTACAAATTCCAAATTTCAGTATTTTAATTATAAAACACCTAAATTTCAGGGTTTTTTTTTTTTTTTTACAGTTTACCCTAAAAAAATAGTAAAATCTTATGCCTTCGTTTAAGTTTTGGGGAAATTTATATTTAATATATAATATATTATAAATTCAAACTAAATGATTATATGTATGAACTTGATATGATATTAAAAAAGTGAAAAATTATTAAGTCAGTAAGTTCAAACTAACCAAACTGCTTTCAAATCGATCAAACTACCTAAAAACGGTTTGGTTTGATTTGGGTTTCTTTAACAATTTCATACCAATCAATTTGACCAAATACGATTATATATATATATATATATAAGGTAAATGGCATTATTGGTCCCTAACCTATTACAATATTGGCATATTAGTCCCAACCTTTTTTCGTGGAATTCTAGTACCTATCGTTTTCTGTTTTGTATCGGTAATCCTTTTAGCATATTTCATGTAATAGTCTCTTTGAATTCATTTAAATGAGAGGAATTCTACATCAATTATGTTGTTTAAATTGTCCAACAATTTAGTTCTTTGTTTTTTGTTTTGTTTTTTTTTTTTTGGCATTCATATCTCCAATAAACACTTTTTTTGCATTAATTCTTGTCAAAATTACAGTGATATCTCATAAAATAAAAAATAATTATAGTGAAACTACTTGGCAAAAAAAATGAAAAAAAATCTATAAAACCTCTAAGCTTAACTCTATTATTTTTTTATACATACACAATTAATTATTATTTTTAAAATAACATTAAAAAATTAAAAAATCTATAAACATTTCTAGGTCTATTTGTTATATTGTTTAAGTAAATAATTAATTAATTTTTTAGTATAAATATTTATAACTAAATGAAAACTTAATGGATACAGTAAATTTTCAGTCAAATTTGATTAGTAGAAAGTAGTGTATATAAAATCTTTTTAGTTTTAAAAATAGTAAGGTAAATATTTTTTCTCCATAAGAGTTACTGTAGTTTGACATAAACTAAGGTTTGTTCGTGTGATTTTTTTTGTTAGTTTTGAATTTGATTCTTAGATTAAATATTTTTTTATATTCGCGTTTGAATTTTAAATTTTGGAAAGATTAGTGGATGTAATATTTTAATCCGGAGATAAAAATTTTAGATAAAAAATTAAAAAAAATAGATTTCAAATTGCTAAATAATTGAAATAATGGGGATCAATGACACAAAAATTATTCCATTCAAATGAATTCTAACGGAATATTGGATGAAATATACCAAAAGAACTAATGGCACCAAAACTTAAAACACTAGGTATTGGAATGCAACAAAAAAAAAGTTTAAGATCAATATGCTAAAATGGTAATAGGTTGGGGACCAACGGTGCCACTAATCCTATATATATAATTTAGTTAATGATTTTGACTTTTAAACCAACTAAATTGGCTTCGATCACTCTTACTAAATCCTTTGGGTGTAAAACCCCAAATAAAAAAATCGTAATTATGATAGTTAATTTTTCATTATTAATTATTATTGGTAGTAGTACATTCCAATCCAAAATCAAACTTATTAATATAAATAATATTTACAAGAATAGACAAGTTTCTCATGTGCAACTATAACCAGATACAGTGATATAAGTTTGAAAATTATCATATTACATAATTATCATATTACTCTTTTAATCTTTCCCATTAATATGAAAATATTGAGCTCCTCATCCAAATGTCCTATTTTAAGGTACAAACAACCCTAAATTAATGTAAATATTGGAATTCGTATTCTATTTCCTTAATGTAACGATCAGATTTTTTCTGACCGTTAACTATTTACCTTCTTAGTTTAAAAAAAAATTTAGATGCTGAAAATTCATGGCAATTTTTTTTTTTTTTGCTTTTATTTTTTTTAAGATATTTATATTCATAACTAACAATTTACTTAAATTTTGAAAACAAGTAAATGCTTCTCAATGGTTAAGTAACCTTTATTTAAATTTGATTATAAACTTTTTATTAATGTGATTTAAATAATGCACAACCATAAAGGGCTCGCAGGTAAGGAGGGGGGTCACATACGGACTATTTAAGTCCCAAGCTCTCCTTAGACAATTTAAGTTTTTTTGACAGAACCCTTTATGTTTTCCATTTATTTAAATCAAAACATTTTCTCTTTTATATCTAAAAAAATGTTTGTTTAACTTCTATTAAATCGAAATATATTTTCAAGTTCAATTTGATTAAATCATGCATTACGATATAAAATGCCAAGTTATAAGTACGTTTTTTCAATAACATCAAGCTTATATAATTGAAATCATTTGTCTCATAGTAAAACATATGCGGAATAAATTTTAATGGCAGTATTTTATTGCACGTGCCTCGCATCATCTCCGCCTCAATTCCAGCTAACCCATCAATCAAATCAGATGTTTCTTTCCTTTGGTACCTATACCATAGATACTCATAAAATGTGAGCTTTTGCTCAATAAGTACAATGAAATTCTCACAAAATATTTTACTTATGAACAAACAATTCTCTTTTTTTTTTTTCAAAGTTCAGTTATGCTGTTTTATGAAATCATTATTTTACGCTTTATTATAAGATATTATATCACGATTTTATCTCATTCTTGATTGTAAAATCTTTTATCTTTATTATGGGCCCTGGTGTACGTACCGAGTGTGCACTACCAAATGGGGAATCAGGGGAGCTACCTAACTGAAAATACACACGGTCATAATCTTAACATACTTTTCCTCAGGAATCCTCGCTTAGGAGAGGTCGGTCTTATTTTCCCTCAGATATCCTCACCTAGTGGAGGTTGATACGACACCTTTAAATTCTTTATCTTATTTAGTCTTTTCTTAATATGAGTGGGTATGCTTCAATGAACCCAAACTTATAAGCATTTTCTTTATTAAAGTATGTTGAAGTATAGTAATATTGTAAAGTAAGTATACATCATTTTGTTTTTATAGCATAAGAAAAGTATCTTTATAAGCATATATTATACATAGTCAAACAATAATAACATAAAGGCAAGTGAATACATGAAATTAATTCAAACATATCATACTATAAATATGAAACATTTTCAACCATCCATGCCATAGGTAAAATTGTACTTACCTCGTAGTAGGATTGTTCTAGTTCCACTCGTTAATTACGTATGTCAAGATCGAAATTTGCCCTGATGTATACATACTCTATTAGTTAGAGAAAATTTAAACTGGCTTATACTTTTTATTTATTTATTATTATTATTATTATTATTATTTTACTTCTACTTACTTAGTGGGCTTAAAATATTTAAGGCTCAGTCTTGATCCAATATAAAACTTCACATTTAAGAAGCAATGTCACACTATATTCATTGACTAATTTATACTTTCACTTAGATAGATGAGATTTGATTCTCCTTAACCTTGATCATAGTGATTGTTTTAATCTATCAATAATTTGGTTGTTGATTTGATTAATATCATCCTAAATCAATTAAGTTTCCTTAATTATATTTCTTTTCATCAAATACCTTGAATTATTTTTGATTAATTTCTTTATTCGTAATTAAGTGTCCTAATATAATAATTGAGTCAACCATACTAAGGGATATACAAATTTAATATCTAAAATCATACTTGGACTAAATATTATTTGGTATTGATTGCGCTTTTTAGGCCTATCACTAAACTTAGGCAAAATATAATTAGATGCATACCATACTTATTTTCTATAATTGATTTCATGTCTTTAAATTTAAGTAAATCTTTTCTTATCCCAATTAGAGATCTAAAATATATATATTTTTTTTTATTTATTCTTATACCAAATTTCCAACCCAATATTTCAAGTTTTATAATTTATATTTTTATCTAAAATTTTAAGATTTCTAACATTTATGCCCTCTAATGGTAAATATTGAGTTATATCTTATTATTCTTTTTTTTTTCTTTTGTTAAAGATTCTTCATTTATTTACTTTTACAATTTCAAATAGTCTTAAAATTGTCTAAAATAAATTTTTCACATATTTGACCCATATTTTGTCAAAATTACACTTTTGACCCAAATACTCAAAATTTTTGCAGTTTAGTCCTTCCAACTCTTGAGCAAACATCTTTAACTTTTGGAAAGCATTTCTAATGGTTAAAAATCTATTCTTAAGAATCTAGGTCTAAATCATTAAGTTTAGTTCATTTTTATGCATATTTTATTTAGGATCTTATACTAAAAAAAATCATCCACTTTTTGTGTTTAGTCATTTTGATTTTACTATTATTATTATTATGAAGTATTCATATTTAGAAGCTTAAGAAATCAACAAAATAAGTCTCAGTGTAATATAAATTATATAATATTTAAAGTAGGTCAAATATGTTATTACCTATTTATTCTTTAATATAATCTATTTAAACACATAACAAGCAAGGCGAGGAAATAAATACCTACCAAGTTTGAATCTTCTTTCTTACGTCTCCATCATAAAATTAAGTACTCTCTTCTCTTGATTAAAATTCTAAATTTCTAGAGTCGATGGGTAAAATATTGTATCTCTTGTGGATTTGGAAGAAAGTGAGGTAGAAAGAGTTTTTTTTTTTTTTTTTAGAAGGAATAATTAGAAATATGAAGATAGTTTTGGCTAAGTAATTTGAAAGGTTAAGCATAGATTTGAATTGCCAAATGAATGATCTATTTATAGGCCATCCATGGAAGATATCCAATAATATATACTTTCATTTTCCATTAAATAAACCAAGCATCATTATTATCAATTTGTCAAAATATCTTCTTTTCCTACTCCATTACCGTACCTTTTACTTTATTTTTTACTCATCCACTACTTTTGTCTTTAATCTTTCTTATTTTTCAATTATTTGGAATCCAATACCACTAGCTCCCAAAAAAAGTCTCCACTATATTAATCTTTTTTATAGCTTTTGAATTATTTTGGAGACAAAAGTTACTAATTAGTTTTGTCTACATCTTCCACTTTGAATTATGGCCACTAATTTCCAAAGAACATTTCCATTATGATTTTCCTTTTTTCCTATCTTTTGAATTACCCATTAACTTTATCATTTTCCTTTTCTATTCCACTAATTTAAAGTTATTAACTTCTTAAGGTAAAACCTTACTACTTTTCATCTTTTTTTATAACTTATTTTCCACCCTTAGATTGATTTGTCTACTTAACTCTTTATACACTTAAATCCTAGCCATTCAAATTATGGCATGGTACTATTTTAGTGCAACCATTAATTTTAGATTATAAAATGTAACAATTTTAATGTGACATAAATATGTCACATTTTTAATTAGGTTATATTGATGTATATAATATAATTATTGTAAAATCAATTTATTATTAAGGAAAACTAACTTAGAAATTCTAAGTTAAAATGAGGATTGACTATGGTTTTCTCACGTAGTAAAATTTAACATTAAAATAATACTACACACATAATTTCAAGTATTTGTGAATGAAACTTAATAAAATTTGACACTAAGTATATAATAATTCTATTAATATTGCAAGTCTAAAGATTTCTAGGGGGTGACAATCTCTCCTACTTATAAAATTTTCGTTCTCAAAAATTAGAATAATTTTGGGTACTTTTCCTTTCTCTCTTCTTCTCGTTCCCTAGTAGCCTTTTCCATCTTATGGTTTCGCCACAATATCTTAACTAATGTTATGGTCTTGTTTCTAAGAGTCTTTTCTTCACGAGCCAAAATCTTTATCGGTTTCTCCTCATATGTCAAGTCCTCGTGAACTTCAACAGGTTCATGCTTCAATACATGTGACTGGCCTGAGATGTATTTCTTCAGCATAGATACATGGAACACGTTATGCACTGATGCTAGTTCAGGCAGTAAAGCCAACTTATAGGCTAATTTGCCAATACGTTCTAAAATTTTGAATGGTCCAATGTATCTTGGACTCAATTTTCCTCTCTTTCCAAACCGCATTACTCCCTTTATCGGTGCTATCTTGAGAAAAACTGTGTCTCCCACTTGAAATTCTAACAGAGTTCTCCTCTTGTCTGCATAGCTTTTCTGTCTACTCTGAGCAGTTTCCATCCTTTTTCTAATTTTTTGAATAGCTTCAGTGGTTTCCTTTATGAAATCAGTGGTTTCTAAATGTTTCTCCCTTGGTTCAAACCAATGATTGGGGATCTACATCTTCTTCCATAAAGTGCTTGGTGCTGCCTTGATCGAGGCATAGTAATTATTATTGTAGGAGAACTCTATCAATGGAAGCTTTTTATTCCATGCTCCTTTAAAGTCCATGACGCATGCCCTAAGCATATCCTCCAAAGTTTGGATGGTTCGTTCTGACTGCCCATCAGTTTGAGGATGGAAAGTTGTGCTAAAATTTAGCTTTGTACCTAAGGCTTGTCGGACTTTTCTCCAAAAAGTGGAGGTAAATCGACTGTCACGATCAGAAATAATATTTCGTGGTATTCCATGTAGTCTGACTATCTCAGCCACATATAGTTCAGCTAACTTTTCCAATGAGTAAGTGATTTTCATTGGTAGAAAGTGTGCTAATTTAGTTAGTCGATCCAAAATCACCCATATTGCATCGTATCCTTCTGGCGTTCTTGGTAATCCAACCACAAAATCCATAGCCATTTTTTCCCATTTCCACTCTGAAATTTCAATTGGTTGTAATTCTCCAGCAGGCCGCTTGTGTTTAGCTTTGACTTTTTGACATGTCAAGCACCTTTGTATGTACTTTGCAACATCGATTTTCATTCCATTCTACCAAAAGTGTTCCTTTAGATCCTTATACATCTTTGCAATAAGGGGTCTCGTGTGCCTCAGAAAGGATCTGATTCTTCATTTTGGCATCATTGGGTATGCATAATCTAGTATTTAGTTTGAGAATTCCGTCTGTAGAGAGACTAAACTCGGTCAGTTTTCCTTTTGAAATGTCTTCTTTATTTCGTGCTAAGACAGGATCGAGCTCTTAGGTTTCCTTCATATTCTCGAAAATGTTTGGTTTAAGAGTTGATATAGATAATTTACCTATTATTAACTCTAAATCGACACTATTTATATCCTCTTGTAAGGGCTTAGGTAAAGCTTTTATTGACATTAAAGTTGAAGTTGTTTTTCTGCTTAGTGCATCTGCAACCCTATTTGCCTTACCCGGGTGGTACAAGATTTCACAATCATAATCCTTCACTAATTCAAGCAATCTACGTTGCCTTATGTTCAATTCTTTCTGAGTGAATATGTACTTTAGGCTTTTATGATCGGTGTAGATTCGACATTGTGCCCCGTATAAGTAGTGTCGCCAAAGTTTGAGAGCGAATACTACAGCAGCAAGTTCTAGATCATGAGTTAGATAGTTTTTGTGACATCCCCTGATCCCATACACGTACGTTAGGATATTTGTATAACTATTTAGTGAGATCGGGATATGCTACTCGACTTAGAACTGATAAAACAAGGGAAACTTAAAACTTTTGACTTTCTAGAGAGAGAAAGAAAAACTCCACTCATTTTACATATAGTATAATTTATACATACATACATACTCCCAAAGTGGACCTCTCATAAAAATATACATAATGTACACACACTCCAAACAGATACAGAATTCTTAGTCAGGAAACCACAGCGTCAAAATACTCATATACACAAGCTGCGGTCGGAAAGTTGGCGCTCCTCATCTTAACTCACATATGAGCAGTATCATCTGCAATGTAAGAATATTTGTGAGTACAAAACTCAGTAAGTAATGAGTGCAAATGCAACGTGCATATTCTAGAAAACAGATAATGATATGATTGGGATCCTTGTGTATTTTGTATTACTTGACAAGACCGTGAATCACATACTGAGCCACTTAGATAACTAATAACTAATCATAAGCCGTCGTATGGAGGTCTCGAGTCTCAAATACATTTCAAACCCCTTTGTGTATTTCAGAGGTCCTCCCCATACCGCTATCAGAGTGTTCTCGAAAGAACTAAATATTGTCCCCGAAGGAACCTAATAATGTCCCCGAAGGAACCAGATAATGTTCCCGAAGGAACCAGATAATTGGGCGCTGGCCCGCCACACCTTATTCACTAATACTCGTCAGGCAATGTAAATACACCACATGTTCATGCCTCATGTATGTCGGAATAACATATTTAGATATTTAAGCTTTAGGCATAACAGAATAACAAATACAACTTTTCATATAATTCAAGGATTCCATAAGTTCATAGAACAAATAATTTCTTACATTGCAGGTGTAACGTTACTTACCTTGTGTCCGACAGAAAAGATAGTGAAAATGGTCAGTATCCTTTGTGGTAAGGTGTGTGGAAGACATGATATCAATTTCATTACTAGAATGATTACTATAATGTAAAATGCTTAAAGAAAGCAACCACAAGCATAAATCACAACTTTCATAAAATCAGGAAATCTAATCACAAACTGAATCAAAATGACACATACTTTCATAAAAACTAGTCCATTTGCTTCTAAATAGTACCATTTGATTTTAAAAATATTTGGACAGCACCTCCCCTATTTTTAGGACATTCCCACATGATTAAAATCATGGTTTAAGATCTGCAATAACAATCCACAAGCCAATTCCAACATATACACCTCAAAGAGGATCATTTAGAACAACCTAGGTGCACTTGAATTCCTTTCGGTTTAAACAAAGTTTAAAACCACTTTTACACTTTTATATCATTATAACCAGCCAGTAAATAGGTGTAATCTACATAAAAGGATCAATGTCTTACACATTTCAAGTAATGAAATCAAATTACAAGTGTAGACAACTTATTCCAACAATGAAAACACTTGAATCCACAAATTGGGCTTTAAGTCTAACTTTAATCCTCCACTTAAATTCTATATTTTTAACCATATATAAGGTTTTCTAGGACCTTTATTTATCAAATAAAAGCTTTGATTTAAGGGCTAATGCAATGGAAATAAATTACTAATTCCAAATTCTATAAAAACCTCACCTTGACTAGTTTGAACCTTTGTTGAAGCTCTTGCCTTCTTCTTCCACAAAACTGATTTCTATGGCTTAGAAATTGATCTTAGGACTCAAGAGGATCTAGAGGAATCATTATTTAAGTGGTATTAAGAGGAGAATTGAAATAATAAAACAAAACCTAGGAAGGAGAATTAGTAGAATTACCTTGACTAGTTTGGACCTATCTTGCTTTCTTGAGCTACAAATTGAGTTCTACCACTTGGAAACTCTTGGAAATGGTTAATGGGAGCTGAGAGAAGTCTAAAATGAGTGGGAGATTTTTCGTTCATGGCTGGAGAGAAAGGAGAAGAAAATGACCAGATTTGGTCCAAAAGTGATACTTAATAACTAAGAAATGGCATAACTTAAGTTCTAAGGGGTATTTTGGGAATTTTGCACCTTACTTTCCATTTGTCCAGCTCTAAAACATCCTTAGCATACTCACCACGTTGCTGGTCCATCCTATACACCCAAGTATAGACCAAAATGATGGAACCTAGCTTAAGAGGTGAAAACTAGTCATACTTTGACCTATATTCCCATATGGCCAATCTTATTATAATCTAGTGAAACCTAGCCTCATAACCAGTCATTTAACATAAAAATAAGTCAGTTAGACTCCAATTAATAATGCAAACAAAGTATCAATGTCTAATTATTAGAGTGCACAAATATGACATTACACGATGAAGCTTAATCTACGCTAGCTTAGTGTAATTAAACACAGTTCAGTACAGTAACTGCCACCTTGTACTTACTTGAAACCAACATTTTGGAAAATGCTAGAAATGGTTTCTACACATTAAATAAAAGCTATTTGATGTGTTAAACGCACAGTAAATTTGGCTCCAAAAAGCATGAAAAATACATTTTACCGAAAAACTACTATTTGACCAAGTTATTAACAGATATGATTTTAATGCATGTTCGTATAGTATTACTATTCATAAATGTATTCTTGGTTCCTTTCACACACCAAGCTTTCTCTCTCTGAGGGTACTGAGCCTTTACACTGCATGGGAGCACTTTCACAAATATTAGTACAATAATACAGATCATTTAACAATCAGAATGAGTAATTTACCATGAAATTGATACTAGTTACTTGATATGTCTATTATGTAATATGAATATGTTTACTATTGGCTTATTATGTATGTGAGAATCTTAGGCATCACAGTTTTTCTCGTGCTCCTTTAATTGTCAAGAACCATATGCTACGACCTTTCCATTTTGCATTAGTACTGCTCCTAGTCCCAGCTTCGATGCATCACTATAAATGTCAAACTGTCCTTCGTTTGATGGGATGGTAAGTATAGGTGCACGGGTAAGCCTATTCTTCAACTCTTGAAATCTTTCTTCACACTTCTCCGTCCATTCGTATTTCTTTCCTTTTTTTGTAAGGGCCGTGAGGGGAGCAGGGAGCTTTGAAAATCCGTCTACAAATCTTCGGTAATAGTCAACTAATTCCAAAAAACTCCTCACTTCAGTCACGGTTTTGGGTGCTGCCCAATTGTTCACTACCTCTATCTTGGAAGGATCTACGACAACTCCTTCCTTTGCAACCATATGTCTTAATAAATGGACTCGGTCTAGCCAGAATTCGCACTTAGAGAATTTGACATGGAGGCGGTGTTCCCTTAACTTCTGTAATACGAATTTGAGGTGTTGTTCGTGTTCCTCATAAGACCTTGAGTAAATCAAGATATCATCGACAAAGACTATGACAAATTTGTCCAAGTATTCCTTGAACACTTTATTCATCAGGACCATAAATGCCGCAGGAGCATTGGTTAGCCTAAAAGACATCATTAAGAACTCATAATGCCCATATCGCATTCGAAAGGCAGACTTCAAAATATCACTCTCTTTAATTCTCAGTTGATGATAGCCCGATTGCAAATCGATCTTTGAGAAAACTGCAGCTCCTTTTATTGATCGAATAAGTCCTGTATCCTTGGCAAGGGATATTTATTCTTTATGGTCACCTTATTCAATTCTCTATAGTCGATGCACATTCTGAATGTTCCATCTTTCTTCTTCACAA